>JARPMJ010008391.1:0-22500 GCA_033366665.1 Phoxinus dragarum
AGAATTGCGAGATATGAAGTCCAGAATTGCGTGATATGAAGTCAGAATTGCGTGATATAAAGTCAGAATTGCGAGATATAAAGTCAGAATTGCGGTGATATAAGTCGGAATTGCGTGATATAAAGTCAGAATTGCGAGTTATAAAGTCACAATTGCGTGATATAAAGTCACAATTGCGTGATATAAAGTCACAATTGCGAGTTATAAAGTCACAATGCGAGTTATAAAGTCACAATTGCGAGTTATAAAGTCAGAATTGTGATTATAAAGGCAGAATTGCGAGATATAACAGTCACAATTGCGAGTTATAAAGTCACAATTGCGAGTTATAAAGTCACAATTGCGAGTTATAAAGTCACAATTTGCGAGTTATAAAGTCAGAATTGCGAGATATAAAGTCCACAATTGCGAGTTATAAAGGCCAGATTGCGTGATATAAAGTCACAATTGCGAGTTATAAAGTCACAATTGCGAGTTATAAAGTCAGAATTGCGAGTTATAAAGTCAGAATTGCGAGTTATAAAAGTCACAATTGCGAGTTATAAAGTCACAATTGCGAGTTATAAAGTCACAATTGCGAGTTAATAAAGTCACAATGCGAGTTATAAAGTCACAATTGCGAGTTATAAAGTCCAATTGCGAGTTATAAAGTCAGAATTGCGAGTTATAAGTCACAATTGCGAGTTAAAAAGTCACAATTGCGAGTTATAAAGTCACAATTGCGAGTTATAAAAGTCACAATTGCGAGTTATAAGTCACAATTGCGAGTTATAAAGTCAGAATTGCGAGTTATAAAGTCACAATTGCGAGTTATAAAGTCACAATTGCGAGTTATAAAGTCACAATTGCGTGTTATATAAGTCACAATTGCGAGTTATAAAGTCACAATTGCGAGTTATAAAGTCACAATTTGCGAGTTATAAAGTCACAATTGCGAGTTATAAAGTCACAATTGCGAGTTATAAAGTCACAATTGCGAGTTATAAAGTCACAAATGCGAGTTATATAAAGTCACAATTGCGAGTTATAAAGTCACAATTGCGAGTTATAAAGTAAGAATTGCGAGTTATAAAGTCACAATTGCGAGTATAAAGTCAGAATTGCGAGTTATAAAGTCAGAATTGCGAGTTATAAAGTCAGAATTGCGAGTTATACAGTCACACTTGCGAGTTATAAAGTCAGAATTGCGAGTTATAAAGTCAGAATTGCGAGTTATGAAGTCACAATTGCGAGTTATAAGTCAGAATTGCGTGATATGAAGTCAGAATTGCGTGATATAAAGTCAGAATTGCATGATATAATTCAGAATTGCGAGTTTATAAAGTCAGAATTGCGAGATATAAGTCACAATTGCGAGATATAAAGTCAGAATTGCGAGTTATAAAGTCAGAATTGCGAGTTATAAAGTCACAATTGCGAGTTATAAAGTCAGAATTGCGGAGTATCAAGTCAGAATTGCGAGTTATAAAGTCACAATTGCGAGTTATAAAGTCACAATTGCGAGTTATAAAAGTCAGAATTGCGAGTTATAAAGTCACAATTGCGAGTTATAAAGTCACAAATGCGAGTTATAAAAGTCACAATTGCGAGTTATAAAGTCACAATTGCGAGTTTAAAGTCACAATTGCGAGTTATAAAGTCACAATTGCGAGTTATAAAGTCAGAATTGCGAGTTAACAAGTCAGAATTGCGAGTTATAAAGTCAGAATTGCGAGTTATAAAGTCACAATTGCGAGTTAAAAAGTCACAAATGCGAGTTATAAAGTCACAATTGCGAGTTATAAGTCACAAATGCGAGTTATAAAGTCAGAATTGCGAGTTATAAAGTCACAATTGCGAGTTATAAAGTCAGAATCATGCGAGTTATAAAGTCAGAATAGCGAGTATAAAGTCAGAATTGCGAGTTATAAATGTCACAATATGCGAGTTATAAAGTCAGAATTGCGAGTTATAAAGTCAGAATTGCGAGTTATGAAGTCACAATTGCGAGTTATAAAGTCAGAATTGCGTGATATAAAGTCAGAATTGCGAGTTACAAAGTCAGAATTGCGAGTATAAAGTCAGAATTGCGTGATATGAAGTCAGAATTGCGAGATATGAAGTCAGAATTGCGTGATATAAAGTCAGAATTGCGAGATATGAAGTCAGAATTGCGTGATATGAAGTCAGAATTGCGTGATATGAAGTCAGAATTGCGTGATATAAAGTCAGAATTGCGTGATATAAAGTCAGAATTGCGTGATATAAAGTCAGAATTGCGTGATATAAAGTCAGAATTGTGAGTTATAAAGTCACAATTGCGAGTTATAAAGTCACAATTGCGAGTTATAAAGTCAGAATTGCGTGATATAAAGTCAGAATTGCGTGATATGAAGTCAGAATTGCGTGATATGAAGTCAGAATTGCGTGATATAAAGTCAGAATTGCATGATATAAATTCAGAATTGCGAGTTATAAAGTCAGAATTGCGAGATATAAAAGTCACAATTGCGAGATATAAAGTCAGAATTGCGAGTAATAAAGTCAGAATTGCGAGTTATAAAGTCACATTGCGAGTTATAAGTCAGAATTTGCGAGTTATAAGTCAGAATTGCGAGTTATAAAGTCACAATTGCGAGTTATAAAGTCACAATTGCGAGTTATAAAGTCAGAATTTGCGAGTTATATAGTCAGAATTGCGAGTTATAAAGTCAGAATTGCGTGATATAAAGTCAGAATTGCGAGTTATAAAGTCAGAAATGCGAGATATAAAGTCAGAATTGCGAGATATAAAGTCAGAATTGCGTGCTATAAAGTCAGAATTGCGAGATATAAAGTCAGAATTGCGAGATCTAAAGTCAGAATTGCGAGTTATAAAGTCAGAATTGCGTGATATAAAGTCAGAATTGCGAGATATAAAGTCAGAATTGCGAACTATAAAGTCAGATTGCGAGTTATAAAGTCAGAATTGCGTGATATAAAGTCAGAATTGCGAGATATAAAGTCAGAATTGCGAGATATAAAGTCAGAATTGCGTGATATAAAGTCAGGTTTGCGAGATATGAAGTCAGAATTGCGAGTTATAAATTCAGAATTGCGAGATATAAATTCAGAATTGCGAGATATAAATTCAGAACTGCGAGATATAAATTCAGAATTGCGAGATATAAAGTCAGGATTGCGAGTTATACAGTCAAATTTTCGAGTTATAAAGTCACAATTGCGTGATATAAAGTCAGAATTACGAGTTATAAAGTCACAATTGCGTGAGTTTATATCTCACAATTCTGAGAAAATATGTCAGAATTGCAGGATGTAAATTGTGAGATAATTATCATTTTAAAATGTTTTATTCTGTGGCGGAAACGAGCTTCACAGGTCCCTTGTACAGTCTGGTCATTTGGTTTTTCTACTGAAAAAGAAGTAAATGGAAACGAGAAACTCTTCTTTTTAAGAACATCTTCATGGGTAAAAATCTGTTTACCCTTTAATATTTTCGGTGTTGGGTAAGTTACTCTAAAAAGTAATTAATTACTAGCTACTAATTGCATCTTCAACAAAATCGTTTTTTTCAATAAAACAATATAAAATGCATAAATTATTCTTGAACTGAACAAAGTATTTAAAGGGAGAGTTTACATTAAAAACATAATTTTATAGATTAGACGTTAAAGTTTGATGTTAAATCCACTATTGTTTTATAGAGAGTTGTTCAATAGTCTATACAGTTTTTAATGCAGTTACATCAGAAGTAACTGTAATTAAAATGACAGAAAATTAGGGTAATCCCTTAATTTACTTTTCAAGGGAAAGGTAATTAAATTACAGTAATTAATGACTTAATAACTTATTACACCCACATACTTTATTCAACCCTCCTCATCCACTGTAATGCAACACGCTGCTCATTCTCACCTCAGGAAAACATTATAAAGAAATGGCTTAACATTGCTTAATGCAGTTATGAAAATATATACAGGCAATATCACAGTCTTAATTCATCCATTGTCCATCAAGCTTTTTATAGTTTCCTCTGGGAGAAAAACCCTCAATGTGCCATTTGAGCTTGTCTGTACATAGTATGCTTTATTAATAAGTTGTGTACTCCATTTGGTCCTCAGATATTGATGTCAATATTAATGCGTTAATTTAATGCATGATTTTCTAATCATGTCCTGTTGACAATAAAATGAGTAAAATCAGCAACCGTAAGGTCACGCGACAAGCGACAAAGCGGACACGTTACCATTGATTTCAATGGGGAGCGGGCGTTTTCCGGCGACACGCACGATCGCGGCCGTTGGCGACCTGATGGGGCGTGTCTGGCGACGCGACAAAGTTGAGATTTGTTTACTTTATGCAAATGAAGAGCGACTTTCGGGAGCGCCAACCAATAGGAGTGAAGTCAGTGGAGCGCGCGTGATCAACCGTCACTCTCTGACAGAGGCGAGTTAAACGAGAAGCTAATATTAGCCGTCAGAAACTGTGCTATAAGTTGTGATGTATCTCCGTGTGCATACAGTGTGTTCACAGCGCTGACTCAGAGCCGGACTGGTGTCCTGAACACATATAGACGGTGTTTGCCCGTTTGCTGCAGTTAAACAGCCGCGATGGCAAAAAGCACTCAGCAGTTTCTCGTTCATCTTTAATATTATGCATGTTATACTGACTCCGTTTCTATTTAGAATTTTCCTTCCAAAATGTTGTTTGTAGTGGCAAGAAAACGGATTTGTTGTCTACAACATGGAGGAACATCCGTGAATGTCACTCACAAACATTACTAGGCAACCAGTAGCGGGAACGCCCACTAGCGACCGCACCGCCGGCACTACCGACCTGCAGCGACAAAGCTTGTAGTGTGAACGTCGCTTTAGTTGCCTGTCTTATAGGCAAATACCGTTATATTGGTTATGAAAACAATAAACTCTGAATTATCAATGACAAGCAGCAGCGATGAAAGATTCATAAGGATTCTGGTGAACAAGCTTGACAACGTCTTTCCCATTGAAAATTAATTGAGTTTGATGAGAATGTGGTGATGACTAAAGTTTAATATTTTAAATGGTGGGAAGAACTTTGATATGCAGCAGTTTATTATTGTTGAATATTAATCATACACTGCAAAACATACTTTTCTTACTTAGTATTTTTGTCTTGTTTCCAGTCCAAATATCTAAAAATTCTTAAATCAAGATGCAGTTACTGAAGTGGTAAAATGCCATAAGATATTATGTCTTGTTTTCTGGGGGACTTTTTGCTTAAAACAAGCACAATTATCTGCCAATGGGTTATATATTTTCAATAAATGAAAATTATGCGAGTTGTTGCTTAAAAAATGAAAATGATCTGCCAAGAAAAATCTTAATTCAAACAGAAACAAGATTATTTTCTAACCCCATTGGCAGATCATTTTCATTTTTTAAGCAACAACTCGCATAATTTTCATTTATTTACCCAGAAAACAAGACATATCATCTTATGGTATTTTAGCAATCTAGTAAATGCATCTTGATTTAAGAATGTTTAGATATTTGGACTGGAAACAAGACAAAAAATACTAAGTAATACTAAGTACATTTTTTGCAGTGTAGGCATTTCCCCCTGACAGTAGATGTAAAGTAATTTCGAAATGTCTGTGTTTTTTTTGTCTTTCAGAATTTGCCAAGAAGTATTGGAAACCTAAAGAAACTGTCCACTTCAACTGTGATAGGAATCGACTAACGTCTTTACCGAAAGAGGAATGCCATCCCAGTCAATGCGCCTTATTCATGAAAAAACCAGTAGGCTTAGGTGACATAACTACATTTCCCACCATTCTCTGTGGCAGCACGAGAATGATAAACTACCACACCTAATGTAAATCTTTTTCACACTTGCCTGATGGCTTATGCTACCACGCTAACCCGGATGTCGAGGTCACTTCCGTGATTTGGGAAAAGCCGAAGATCCGTGATTTTTGCGAAGTGTTGACAACTTGGTGTTTATTAATAATTGTTGCAAACTGGTACTATCATAAAAAAAGTGCATTCCTGGAACTGGGTGTCGCTACACTACATCCTTATGCATCGCTTTCTGCCAGGACTTTTACGGCCTTTTCCTAAATAACGGAAGTGATCTCGACGTCCAGGTTAGCGGTAGCATAAGCCATCAGGCAAGTGTCATTTAAATAACTCTCTGAGTACTTACAAACTTTCCAATGCCTTGTTCTATGAGTACAGAACCTATTTGTACTACTGTAGAAGTTTGGTGCCATTCCGGGCATTATTAGTGGGGTAATTTACCAGATACAACATTGGATCCATTAGCACCTGCACTAAGCATTCGGCTGATATCTCTAATAAGCTCGAACTTTAATAATGTTCGACCAAGGGAAAAAAGCTCCCGGGGGGTGTTTGGCTCGAGGTCATGGTGCAAAAGACCCTAGGTTGAAATTACTCCGAACCATCCTTTAATGCTCATCACACCCTAATTACGATCTCCCAACTTAAACAGGGACTTGATGGCAGCATAACAAACTATTTTATAAAACATCTGTCACACTTTCTCTGTGCCTCTGTTGGTGAAACTGTGTTCACTCAGTTTGCCTACAGCAATTCTTACTAACTGCTCTGATATACTTGAACTAGTTTGTCTTGCTGCTGCTTGTTTACTCATACACTATACATTTAGACTTCACTTTGCAAGCATGTTCACCAAATATGTTAACAGTATCAATAATGGAAGTTATGTTTTTATTGCATACTGTTTTGCTAATTACTTTTATAACAAGACTTTTTTAAGTGTGGAATAAGAGTTTGTCTTTTGTGTCGGCTCAAGGTCGTCCTGCAGATATTTCTGAACTGAAATGCTGAAGTACTCCGACGTTGGGTTAAAATGTCAGTGTGTTTCTTTTTAATGGCTAACTTCACTGAAGGACATTGTTGTTATGACTAAACAAGGCCTTGATGTTTTTTCCAGGGTCTTGACTTGAATTTTTTGTGACTTGAACAAGGCTCTTTTTGTTAGTTATACATAAATGAACAGAAATCTTTAAGGTTAGACCATACAACTGCGATAAGAAATTAGGTGCATTTTGATTGTCTGTGATGTCACAGTGCTGTAATATTTCATTAGTTAATAGTTTTGTGGTGGTTTATTATTAGAGGCCATATTCTGCCCTTTTCAAAAGTCTTGATGTTGTTTCTGGGCTCTACTATGACAGGTTGATTATTTCCCTCATATTCTCCATTGTTGCAGCTCCTCTCTTCCTAGTCTGGCAGTAACGCTCTGTTTAGTTCCTGTCTCTATGAAGCCCCTCCTTCTGAAAAGCACATTGTGCTCTGATTGGTCGGCTGGAGCAGTGTGTTGTGATTGGTCAAGCGCTTCAAGCCTGTTTGGGAAATGTCCCGCCCCTCACCATAACCGTGAGTTTGCATGTAATCTACAATTAGATTCATTGCAAAGTATTCTTACACCGCATAAGGAATTTGTCTTGGTGACAGAAACTTTCAGTGTAGAATCACAATCAGCCTTTTCCCTCCCGCTAGATGAGTTCTTACAGTTCTTGGTAGGGTTGTCAAAAAGTACCGACTTCGGTACCAAGTCTAGGGAGTGGGAGTGAGTCCTCTAAGTTGAGTTTATGGAGTGGGAGTGAGTCCTCTAAATTGAGTTTATGGAGTGGGAGTGAGTCCTCAAAGTTGAGTTTAGGGAGTGGGAGTTAGTCCTCCAAGTTGAGTTTAGGGAGTGGAGTGAGTCCTCCAAGTTGAGTTTAGGAGTGAGAGAGTCCTCTAAATTGAGTTTAGGGAGTGGGAGTGAGTCCTCTAAATTGAGTTTATGGAGTGGGAGTGAGTCCTCAAAGTTGAGTTTAGGGAGTGGGAGTTAGTCCTCCAAGTTGAGTTTAGGAGAGTGGAGTGAGTCCTCTAAATTGAGTTTAGGGAGTGGGAGTGAGTCCTCCAAGTTGAGTTTAGGTATTGGGAGTGAGTGCTCTAAATTGAGTTTAGGGAGTGGGAGTGAGTCCTCTAAGTTGAGTTTAGGTATTGGGAGTGAGTCCTCTAAATTGAGTTTCAGGAGTGGGAGTGAGTCCTCTAAATTGAGTTTAGGGAGTGGGAGTGAGTCCTCTAAATTGAGTTTAAGGAGTGGGAGTGAGTCCTCTAAATTGAGTTTAGGGAGTGGGAGCGAGTCCTCCAAGTTGAGTTTAGAGAGTGGGAGTGAGTCCTCTAAATTGAGTTTAGGGAGTGGGAGTGAGTCCTCCAAGTTGAGTTTAGGTATTGGGAGTGAGTGCTCTAAAATGAGTTTAGGGAGTGGGAGTGAGTCCTCTAAGTTGAGTTTAGGTATTGGGAGTGAGTCCTCTAAATTGAGTTTAAGGAGTGGGAGTGAGTCCTCTAAATTGAGTTTAGGGAGTGGGAGTGAGTCCTCTAAATTGAGTTTAAGGAGTGGGAGTGAGTCCTCCAAGTTGAGTTTAGGGAGTGAGTCCTCAAAGTTGAGTTTAGGTATTGGGAGTGAGTCCTCTAAATTGAGTTTAGGGAGTGGGAGTGAGTCCTCTAAATTGAGTTTAAGGAGTGGGAGTGAGTCCTCTAAATTGAGTTTAGGGAGTGGGAGCGAGTCCTCCAAGTTGAGTTTTAGGGAGTGAGTCCTCTAAATTGAGTTTAGGGAGTGGGAGTGAGTCCTCTAAAATTGAGTTTAGGGAGTGGGAGTGAGTCCTTTAAATTGAGTTTAGGGAGTGGGAGTGAGTCCTCTAAATTGAGTTTAGGGAGTGGGAGCGAGTCCTCCAAGTTGAGTTTAGGGAGTGGGAGCGAGTCCTCCAAGTTGAGTTTAGGGAGTGAGTCCTCTAAGTTGAGTTTAGGTATTGGGAGTGAGTCCTCTAATTGAGTTTTTGGTATTGGGAGTGAGTCCTCTAAATTGAGTTTAGGGAGTGGGAGTGAGTCCTCTAATTTGAGTTTAGGTATTGGGAGTGAGTCCTCTACATTGAGTTAAGGGAGTGGGAGTGAGTCCTCTAATTTGAGTTTAGGTATTGGGAGTGAGTCCTCTAAATTGAGTTTAAGGAGTGGGAGTGAGTCCTCTAAATTGAGTTTAGGGAGTGGGAGTGAGTCCTCTAAATTGCAGTTTAGGGAGTGGGAGTGAGTCCTCTAAATTGAGTTTAGGGAGTGAGTCCTCTAAGTTGAGTTTAGGGAGTGGGAGCGAGTCCTCTAAATTGAGTTTAGGGAGTGGGAGTGAGTCCTCTAAATTGAGTTTAGGGAGTGGGAGTGAGTCCTCTAAATTGAGTTTAGGGAGTGGGAGTGAGTCCTCTAAATTGAGTTTTAAGGAGTGGGAGTGAGTCCTCCAAGTTGAGTTTAGGGAGTGAGTCCTCTAAGTTGAGTTTAGGTATGGGAGTGAGTCCTCTAAATTGAGTTTAGGGAGTGGGAGTGAGTCCTCTAAATTGAGTTTAAAGGGGTCATGACATGAGAAACCAAATTTGCCTTGATCTTTTGGTATATAAGAGGTCTTTGTACCATTAAAACGTCCTGCAAGTTTCATAGCTTAAGACGTCCTCCCCATTATAAACAAATAATTTATTTATTTAAGCTCTAAATACAGCTCGTTCTGGATTCATGGTAAGAAGTGACGTCACGGTACGAAGTGACGTACCAGCGTTTGCATATGACCGCCTCCAGCAGAAGACAGTTACGCTTTAAGCGCAAGGCAACTACGCTCATTTCGTATCACTGTCGCGCCCGCGCGCCTCACAAGTGTTCAGTCGACGGAGAGCGAGTGGGTCTGTGTACAGGGAAATTACGATGCCACGCAGATGTGCTGTTCCTGGCTGTGGACAAACAACATCTTTGAATACGCTGCGAAAGATCCAGTCGTCAGGGAAAAATGGATGCACTTTATTTTTTGCGGACGTCTCAGTCACGGCAGTGTTAGTTTAAGCATTTGTTCTATACATTTGAAGAATGACTGTTTTGAGAACAAATCCCAAAATGATGCTGCCTTTGCCAGAAAACTGTTGCTCAAAGATAAGTCCGTGCCGACTATTCTGGCTCAACAACGACGACGCAAACTGTAAGTAATGTATTTAAAACTTTAAACTACTTTTAAATACGCCGAAATCCGCAAATATTCTGGCTGGGGGCGTTAATAATTGATGCATAGTAGGGGTGTAACAATTATCGTGCCACAATATATCGCAATACAAAAATGCAACAATACGTATCGTGATAGTGACAATATGTATCGTGGATAGTTCACCCAAAATATAAAATACTGTATAAGAAAAAAATCATGTTTTCAGAGTTTTAGTGTCAGTACTACATTAAACTACTATATAATGTTGATTATAATGTATAATAATGCAATGGTCAGCTTCAGAATCATGAATATTTTTATTCTGGTGTCACCATTGTCCTTGAATTACAAGCACCAAGTCCAAACCTGTTCATTTAAAACCCACAATGTAATATCAAAGTTAGCATTTTAATCAACAGTACATTTTTTGTTAACCTTTATCATATGTCTTGGGAGTATCGCAATAATATCGTATCGTGAGTTCAGTATCGTGATATATATCGAATCGTGAAATGAAGGTATCGTTACACCCCTAAGGCACTGACGTTAGCCAATCATAACAGTGGGCGTCAACACTGAACTCTTAAAGGGGAAACACCCCCAAAACGGACTGGTTTGAATCAGAGGATGAGAAACAGGATGGGAAAAGGTCATAAATCACTACATTTTAAAAGTTTTTTGTAAAAAAAAATATAGTAATACTATAATTGCACCTAAGGGAAAATAATAATAAAATAAAAAAACCCATGTCATGACCCTTTAAGGAGTGGGAGTGAGTCCTCTAAATTGAGTTTAGGGAGTGGGAGCGAGTCCTCCAAGTTGAGTTTAGGGAGTGGGAGTGAGTCCCTCTAAATTGAGTTTAGGGAGTGGGAGTGAGTCCTCTAAATTGAGTTTAGGGAGTGGGAGCGAGTCCTCCAAGTTGAGTTTAGGGAGTGAGTCCTCTAAGTTGAGTTTAGGTATTGGGAGTGAGTCCTCTAAATTGAGTTTAGGTATTGGGAGTGAGTCCTCTAAATTGAGTTTAGGGAGTGGGAGTGAGTCCTCTAAATTGAGTTTAGGGAGTGGGAGTGAGTCCTCTAAATCGAGTTTAGGGAGTGGGAGTGAGTCCTCTAAATTGAGTTAGGGAGTGGGAGTGAGTCCTCTAAATTGAGTTTAGGGAGTGGGAGCGAGTCCTCCAAGTTGAGTTTAGGGAGTGGGAGTGAGTCCTCTAAATTGAGTTTAGGGAGTGGGAGTGAGTCCTCTAAATTGAGTTTAGGGAGTGGGAGTGAGTCCTCTAAATCGAGTTTAGGGAGTGGGAGTGAGTCCTCTAAATTGAGTTTAGGGAGTGGGAGTGAGTCCTCTAAATTGAGTTTAGGGAGTGGGAGCGAGTCCTCCAAGTTGAGTTTAGGGAGTGGGAGTGAGTCCTCTAAATTGAGTTTAGGGAGTGGGAGTGAGTCCTCTAAATTGAGTTTAGGGAGTGGGAGTGAGTCCTCTAAATTGAGTTTAGGGAGTGGGAGCGAGTCCTCCAACTTGAGTTTAGGGAGTGAGTCCTCTAAGTTGAGTTTAGGGAGTGGGAGCGAGTCCTCCAAGTTGAGTTTAGGGAGTGAGTCCTCTAAATTGAGTTTAGGGAGTGGGAGTGAGTCCTATAAATTGAGTTTAGGGAGTGGGAGTGAGTCCTCTAAATTGTGTTTAGGGAGTGGGAGCGAGTCCTCCAAGTTGAGTTTAGGGAGTGGGAGCGAGTCCTCCAAGTTGAGTTTAGGGAGTGAGTCCTCTAAGTTGAGTTTAGGTATTGGGAGTGAGTCCTCTAAATTGAGTTTAGGTATTGGGAGTGACTGCTCTAAATTGAGTTTAGGGAGTGGGAGTGAGTCCTCTAAGTTGAGTTTAGGTATTGGGAGTGAGTCCTCTAAATTGAGTTTAAGGAGTGGGAGTGAGTCCTCTAAATTGAGTTTAGGGAGTGGGAGTGAGTCCTCTAAATTGAGTTTTAAGGAGTGGGAGTGAGTCCTCCAAGTTGAGTTTAGGGAGTGAGTCCTCTAAGTTGAGTTTAGGTATTGGGAGTGAGTCCTCTAAATTGAGTTTAGGTATTGGGAGTGAATCCTCTAAATTGAGTTTAAGGAGTGGGAGTGAGTCCTCTAAGTTGAGTTTAGGTATTGGGAGTGAGTCCTCTAAATTGAGTTTTAAGGAGTGGGAGTGAGTCCTCCAAGTTGAGTTTAGGGAGTGAGTCCTCTAAGTTGAGTTTAGGGAGTGGGAGTGAGTCCTCTAAATTGAGTTTAGGGAGTGGGAGTGAGTCCTCTAAATTGAGTTTAAGGAGTGGGAGTGAGTCCTCTAAATTGAGTTTAGGTATTGGGAGTGAGTCCTCTAAATTGAGTTTAAGGAGTGGGAGTGAGTCCTCTAAGTTGAGTTTAGGTATTGGGAGTGAGTCCTCTAAATTGAGTTTAGGGAGTGGGAGTGAGTCCTCTAAATTGAGTTTAGGGAGTGGGAGTGAGTCCTCTAAATTGAGTTTAAAGGGGTCATGACATGAGAAACCAAATTTGCCTTGATCTTTTGGTATATAAGAGGTCTTTGTACCATTAAAACGTCCTGCAAGTTTCATAGCTTAAGACGTCCTCCCCATTATAAACAAAGAATTTATTTAATCAAGCTCTAAATACAGCTCGTTCTGGATTCATGGTAAGAAGTGACGTCACGGTACGAAGTGACGTACCAGCTTTTGCATATGACCGCCTCCAGCAGAAGACAGTTTCGCTTTAAGCGCAAGGCAACTACGCTCATTTCGTATCACTGTCGTGCCCGCGCGCTGCGCGCCTCACAAGTGTTCAGTCGACGGAGAGCGAGTGGGTCTGTGTACAGGGAAATTACGATGCCACGCAGATGTGCTGTTCCTGGCTGTGGACAAACAACATCTTTGAATACGCTGCGATGGATGCACTTTATTTTTTGCGGACGTCTCAGTCACGGCAGTGTTAGTTTAAGCGTTTGTTCTATACATTTGAAGAATGACTGTTTTGAGAACAAATCTCAAAATGATGCTGCCTTTGCCAGAAAACTGTTGCTCAAAGATAAGTCCGTGCCGACTATTCTGGGCTCAACAACGACGACGCAAACCGTAAGTAATGTATTTAAAACTTTAAACTACTTTTTAAATACGCCGAATCCGCAAATATTCTGGCTGGGGGCGTTAATAATTGATGCATAGGCACTGACGTTAGCCAATCATAACAGTGGGCATCAACACTAAACTCTTAAAGGGGAAACACCCCCAAAACAGACTGTTTGAATCAGAGGATGAGAAACAGGATGGGAAAAGGTCATAAATCACTACATTTTAAATTTTTTTTGTAAAAAAAACTATAGTAATACTATAATTGCACCTAAGGGAACATAATAATAAAATAAAAAAACCCATGTCATGACCCCTTTAAGGAGTGGGAGTGAGTCCTCTAAATTGAGTTTAGGGAGTGGGAGTGAGTCCTCGAAGTATAGTGTGTGTGTGTGTGCGAAAAACAAAATAAAAAGCTTTTAAAATAGCATAATATGGCCTCTTTAAGACTCTCTCAACTCTTTGTTTTGCCTCTTGCTTGGAGAAATAGCACAAGCTTGTGTTGAATTCAGTAAATCTCCCTCTAGTGTGAGCGTGTGTGTCACGAGTGCTTTGGTCTGCATGTCGACTCATCCGATAGTGACCCTGCTGCTTTCATTGGTCTAATGACAGGTAATCCTTACACTTCCTAACCAGCAAATCCAGTTTCAGGGCCTAATCCAGTTCAGTGACACCACACCTCAGGTCAGTCAGTGTTATTAGCATACTGTCCTGTGGCAACATGCCATTACCTGTCACATGACTCCAGTCACATGACTTTGGCTGCTTGTACAAACTGTAGTACTGTGTGTTATTGTGGCATGTCTCGGGATGGACAAACACACGGCTCTTTGTGTTACTGTTCTGCCTCTAGTGTCTTCTTCAACGGTCCTCAAGTGTCGTATGCTCTTGAGAAAACCTCATTTCTTATTCTGAAAGGGTTTTTCATGGTGGAATCTGAATGAGATTTAAGGAATGTTATTGTCTTGTTTAAACAATGGCTTTGTATGAATGAGGCAGCTTGTTCTCTGAGAACGTTTGCTCAGCTGTGACCTCTCTGACCTCACACAACGGTTCAGGCACAAAAGCCAGCAAAATGTCATCTTGTCATATTATTTCATCTTCAAGCTATATCAGATTATTAATCGCTATTGTTCTCATTCGGAAATTTCTTTTTTCATTTCTTCAGAATTATTGCACGAATCAAGAGATGGTCAACTCATTACACAAGGTTTATTTGAGCTCATAACTAGCTGGACATTTTTGCAGATGATTGCTTAATCGAGAGAAGCTGGAATCGTGATTGTGATATGAATTAAAATATGATTAATCGTGCAGTTAAAATATAAAGTGATTTTGTTACCTGGGATCAGTTTAATACCATTTCATTAGTTGTTATGCCTCTAAAGTAAAATGTTAATTCCAGCTATTGTTAAACATCCTCTGTGGTGAAAATCAAGCTTTTAATGTAGTTTATGTGTCTATGTGGTGTTTTTAATCTGCTTTAAGACAAACCATGTGTAAATTCATAAGTCAACAGCATTGCTGAGTATTTTCTCCTTAAAAATGCAGTGAACCAAAGACTCAAGTCTCAAAAACACGGTTTGAAATCGCTTACTCTCATGCAAGTAAATTTTCTGTCATCTTTGCAGGACTGTGATATGAAGAGTGTGTGAAGTATTCAAACCTGTCAACATTTGGGTACTAAAATATGGGAGATCTGGAGGGGGAGGGGGAGGGGGGGTGGCTTGGTTAAAAATTAAAATTTCTGTGATTACTCCAAATTAATGTAGAAACAACAAAGACAGTATATTTTAAATATTTGTCTAAAAGGTAGGAAATATACAGAAATTTAATAAAGTTATCAAACAGTTTGCACTGCATAAATGTTAAATTATACATAGATTAATCCTTATTAAAGTTACAAATGTTCTTTAGTCAAGAGCAGTGAGTGTTTTTCTCTGTTCCCTTTGTTCTTTGATTAACTTTACTGACAGAAAGCTTTATTTGGCTACTGTCCCTTTAAGAGCAGCCGCTGCTGACAGTACGCGGATCTCACACGCACCTCATTCTCTCACAACTCTTCTTTGTTCAATTAAAACTATTTAACTAATTTAAGAGTGCCCAGTCTGCTCTTATGAGGATACTCGACAAAACGGACATTTTTGCAGAATTGCGTGTGTTAGTTCGGTCAACTTCAAGCCGAAAGAAAACTAGATTCTGGCGCTCAATTTGTCTTTGCGTGAATGGTTTAAAAGCATTTGAAAGAATAAAAGCGCATCATATAATGTAACGCCAGCCAAAGGATGACAGAAAAAACGGATGCTGCGTTAATTACGTGAAATATTTACCACAGAGTCTTCTCCTCCCATTTCTACCAGTGATCGCTTTATTCAATTTCCAACGTCGATCTGCGCACGTCAACAGCGCTACTGAGTTGTAGCTCACAAATGGGTTGAAATGTGTATGATGTGTTGATTGCGCAAATAGGACGGTTTCATACAAGATCTGACAACTGGGCAACCTTGGAATAATATATTGATGTGATTATTCATATAACGACGTTTGGGAACACAAATTACGGGAGTTTCACGGGAGAAAGGACAAAACGGGAGGGGGGCGGGAGATGGGTGTGAAATACGGGACGGGAGACTCCCGGGGAAAACGGGAGTGTTGACAGGTATGGAAGTATTACTTATGTCATTGTTATAGCCTACCTCCGGTTTCACAGTCCACACTACAACGTGAAAACGCTGTTTTCAAAATTATCCACTTTGGAGAGAAGGCCAAAATGGAGAGAAAAAGATTTCAAACGAAAACATGTTAGTGTGGACAAGGCCTTACTGTGTTCATGTTATTGGGTTCTCTACTGTCTGTCTTCTCAGTCATTTTCCTGCTGATGTTGGTATAATGCTGTGCTCTCTCGTGACAGGGTTTATCAGGGGTCTCCAGGGCCTTTGCTCATGTTGTTTTCTGCTGTGTCTCAGATCGGTGGCTGTTGTAGTCTGAATGTCCTGTGTGTGAGAGAGAACCGGCTGACACGAATCCCTCCTGAGCTCTCGCAGGCCGCGGATCTGCACGTGCTCGACGTCTCGGGAAACAGGTTCGTCACACACACACACACACACACACACACACACACACACACACACACACACACACACACGCACACTCGTCTCATCAGCGGGCTTGATGAAGACTGGAGGCGTCAATGAGTTCCTCTGACGCGGATGTCACTACGTGAACTCACTCAGAGGAACACACAGAAGAACATGAAGTTTCATTTTTGGGTGAACTAACCCTTTAAACCCCTAAACCGACCCATAACACCACACCTGTCCCTAACCGTACCCGTATCACACCTCATAGCAGCAAAAGTGTTTTACAATACAACTTGAACACAATAAGTACATTATACTTATTTTCCAATGTAAGAACATAGTACTTACAGCCACTTAATATAAAGTGTGACCAAAATTCACATAATTATAGACACAGGGGTATATTATATATGTTAAAGATATACTTCATCCAAAAATGAAAATTCAGTCATTAGTAGCTAATTTACACACAAAGTTGCGAATTTAACTTGGAATATCGCAAAAAACATTTGCGAATAAAGCAGTGTTTGCATCCCATGTGTTCAAGAGAACAAAATCATCACAAGTAGTTGCAATCAGGCTTTTTTCCCCTCATCATAAACGAGTGCGTGTCAGAGTAACACAGTAAACGCTGTCATGTTCTCTGGTGTTCGGATGCTGGTGTTCGGGAACACACTCGTGTGTGAGACGCTTCTGGAGGGATTAAACCCAATCATTCTGATCACACACTTTGACCAAACCAACATTTGAGATGCTGCGATGCCATTGGTCTGCTGGTCAATCGCAAACACTATAGTCGAGATCATGTTTGTATTTATTACATTTTGATGGCAGATTTAGTCGCAGTAAACGGTGCAAGCGGCTCGTGACCGAACACCGACTGACTCAATGGCATTTATATTTAAGCAGAAAATCTCAAATGCAAATCGCTTACGGCACATGTTTTTTTAGTGTCATCATCATGATCAAGTAAAACAGAAGATGTATCCTTTTAACTGAAAAGCTCTGATTGGGGGATTTCAACTCTTGACACCTGGCAACCACAAACATGACAATAACAAAAACAAACAACGTTTTGGTCTCTTTTTTCGACAAAAATAGAGATTTTGGTAAAGTTTTTATTTTTTTTAACTACATTTTAAATACATCTGGTATTTTACAATATTGCATATTGATATAGTCACAGTTATCATGTTATGACCTTGGTGTCGTTTTATCTTAGTCTTGGAAAAAAAGCTCACAGTTTAGGTCTGAGTTTACAAAAACAAACAATATTTTGTCTCTTTTTTTTTTTTTTTTTTTTTTTTTTTTTTACAAAAATCGAGATTTTGGTAGTTTAATTTTTTTTGCTACATTTTAGGCCTAATCTCCTAATCTAAATCTATATAAATGCCTCGTTAATTAATTCATCTTCCCGGTACTTTAGACCGCGGTGGAAACGCAGACAGCAACAGGCCTGGGGGGAAAACAGTTCCTGGGACAAATTGTTCCGGGTAATTTCGGTGGAAACGCGGCTTTAGTCTGGTATTTAACAATACGTTGATAGTCACGGTTATCATTTTAATGACCTTAGTGTCGTTTTGTCTTAGTCTTGGAAAAAGCTCACAGTTTAGTTCAGCGTTTTCCAAAACAAACAATATTTTGTCTCTTTTTCCCCCCAACAAAAATAGAGATTTTAATAAAGTTTACATTTTTTAACTAGATTTTAGTCTGGTATTTAACAATATTGCGTGTTGCCAGTTACTGTATCATTGAATGGCCTTGGTGGCGTCTCCCAGTTTTGGTGTGAGTTTTGAGAGTTTTCAGCATTAGAGAAAGCAGAAGCGTGTCTTGTGAATGATATTCTCTGTGTGTGTGTGTGTGTGTGTGAAGGCTGCTCTACCTGCCCTTGACGCTCACGACTCTCCGGCTCAAAGCGCTCTGGCTGTCGGAGAACCAGTCGAAACCCCTGCTCACCTTCCAGACGGATGTGGACCCCGAGTCTGGAGAGAAGGTCCTGACCTGCGTGCTCTTGCCTCAACAGCCATGCGAGTCGGAAAACAAAGGTACAGACACATCTCTGATAGGTGTGCAAAACACTGATACTTTTCATGGAATAATGTGCAGAAATCGTCACTTCAAGTGCAAGTCCTGAAGTGTCCACTAGTGTCTCCCTGTGAAGACTTCTTTCCCTTTACCTCTGTACAGATAAACGTTATCAAAATGATTCCAGTTCACATGGCTATGCAGAAGTGACAAAAAATTCTGTATTATGAATTTTGAAGGCCAGACATGTATATCTATCTAACATATATATTCAAATGCGCAAACCTATAGACTAAACACGTAATACGCATGTCCACGCCGTCTGCGTTTTCACAGATTCGCGTTTTTGAAGTTCATGCAGAGATGATAACGCTTTTCAAAATGATTCAACGCGAGCACCTTGAAACCTATTTCAATGTCTGCGTTCTCGCGCACCAAACACTGTTCTGAGGATAGGCGGCCAGATCGCGTTAAGGGTTTTCTGTTAGAACGATGTCGTGTTAGCGACACTTAAGTTAATAACTAATGACCTTTGCAACGGAAGTGAATCAATCAAAACTAACTTTAGCTGGACAATAACTTTATTCTAGAGCTGCTGTAAAACCAAACCAATCTCTGGTACATTAATTAGTAGTGGTGCTTGCCAAAGGCAAGGCATCACTATTGTTATCGCTTATACTTAAATTTCGGCACGCTACTCCTCCCGCACCGTTTGTCATAGACCCATGAATGAGGTGTCAAACCGACCGGTTTATTGAGGAGAGCTGTGCTATGACTTTTA
Source organism: Phoxinus dragarum (assembly GCA_033366665.1). Classification (NCBI taxonomy): domain Eukaryota; kingdom Metazoa; phylum Chordata; class Actinopteri; order Cypriniformes; family Leuciscidae; genus Phoxinus; species Phoxinus dragarum. The sequence continues at coordinate 18,962 of JARPMJ010008391.1, forward strand.
TAAGCGATCGGGTGTACGATGTTCGTCCGGCGGGCGATAAATAGGCCGAAAAAAGTTCCATAGAGTTAACATTGGCACAAAATGTAAAATGCTATGTGTAGGATAAGTTTGCTTTAAGAATGGTAGATCTTTTATTTATAGATATTTTCCTTGTTTTTTAGGCACGAAAGAGTTTCATATGCTTGTAGAGTTACTTTCAAAATGAATACGTCATAGGCGTGTGCAATATCGAAAAATGATATTTCAATATTTCTGGGATTTTATTGATAACGATAATTAGACGAAATTTTGCGGAGTGTGTTTATTGTGTTGGTACTTTGGCAGGCTTAGGACTGCGCCTAAAGTTTTAGGTATCCTGCGCCAAAAACTGAGACTCCTAAAGTTTTTGATATTCTTCATATGCTATATGGGGGTCAGTTCGCATCAGTGACAGAAATGATCTTTTCCAATAAGATTAAAATGATTTTTACCTTTTATAAAGCCATTTTTAACCTAATTAAATGCATGCATAATTTTTTTGTTTGTAAAATTCTTACATTAAATCAAATTCTATTAGAATAAGACACAATAGGGCTGTTACCAATCAAATTAAATCAGTATCAACAAAATCTTTGAAGTGACATTTAGATGCTTTTACACAGACTGTTTAATGCAGCTCAGAGGGACATGACTGCGTTTAACCTGCTGTTACAAATGCAGAAATAATGTTTTTATGTTTTAAACATAAAATTTTGAATATAGATATTATGAAATTATTTAAAAAATTCAAACTGCCAGTAGGTAGCAAGTCACTGTTCATGAGAGAGTCATTGAGATTCAACCGATTCATTCAAACGGCTAATTCTTTCTGGAACGAAGCATTTGACTGTCTTAACGAGTGAATCATTGAATCATTCATTCAACCGATTCGTTCATTCAGTAATGAAACACCGCTGTGTGTCGCTCACAGATGCAAAACAGTCCTGTGCTTTTGTTTGTTTGGAACCGTTTTCGTTGGCGAAATAGAGCAAAAACAGGCAATACTGTCTAAAATGTCAGTCACTTAATATTAACGCCTTGTTTAATATGCTTTTACTAAAAGACGAGGACTTCAGGGAGGGAAATGTTAAAGAATGTTTCCATTCCAGCCAACAGTACAACACTACACACTACTACAAATACCTCAAAGCTACACACTACACACTACAATACTACACACTACAACACTACACACTACTACGCTACACACTACAACACTACAAACTACACACTACAACACTACAACGCTACACACTACTACAAATACCTCAAAGCTACACACTACACATTACAATACTACACACTACAACACTACACACTACAACACTACACACTACAACACTACACACTACAACACTACACACTACAACGCTACAACACTACACACTACTACGCTACAAACTACACACTACAACACTACACACTACAACGCTACAACACTACACACTACTACGCTACACACTACAACACTACAAACTACACACTACAACACTACACACTGCAACGCTACACACTACAACACTACAACGCTACACACTACAACGCTACACACTACACACTACAACACTACAAACTACACACTACAACACTACACACTACACACTACACACTACACACTACAACACTTTCCAGGCATGGATAGATTGTCGTGATCTGCAGTTTATCTGCAAGAATAATCCGAGGTTTTTGGGTGTAATGTTTTGCTTTCATCTAGCGCAGATCCTGTGGGGTTTATCTGGGGCTCGACCCGCCTGCGTGTGTGTGTGTGTGCACGTGTGCGTGTGTGCGTGTGTGCGTGTGTGTGTGTGTGTGTGTGTGTGTGCACACGTGTGCGTGTGTGCATGTGTGTGTGTGTGTGTGTGTGTGTGTGTGTGTGTGTGTGTGTGTGTGTGTGTGGTGAGCAGGTCTTGATATCTCTGCCTCTCCTTCTCCACACTGCAGCGGATTGGACGATTAAAGAGCTTATCTCCTCTGAGCTCGACCTCAGACTCTCCCACATCATATCTTATATGCATATCTCATATCTCATATCTTATCCACTGCCACTGAAGCTCGCCTTTTCTAAAGTCTATAACCTCTCCTTCATTATGAGGAAACCAGGGCTTCATGTCAACAATACAGCAGCGTTTCAGTTGTGTACGTGCCAGACTAGTTTCTTTCAATTTGTACTATTCAGCTTCTATAATGTGTTTTGAAAGATAATATATATAAATTTATTTATTTAAAAACAAACAACAGAAAAAACAGAACAAAAATAAATTAATACTTTTATGTAAAAAGAAGTGACAGTAAATGCATTGGCATAGACATTAGACAGTGTTACAAAAGATTTCTATTTCCAGCCTAAGAAAATGTAATCTTGTCGTTTAAATATGTAAGTATATTGCGTTGTTTGTGATAATAACATGCGGACGTGATTTTTGGCTAGACAAAGAAACTATGAACGCATGCAAAAACAAGAGATAATCAATGAAATATTAATAATTGATTGTCTGCTTTTTCCTATAAACTTTTTGTTTTTCTATACATTTTCTTTTTTGTATAGTAAAATAAAACCTGTATCTGTAGCCTACATTTTTTTGGCAAATAATTTTGTCAGATAAATACCTTAACCAAGTTTAGTGTCTTGTTCTTCCTACACAAAAAAAAATAAAAAAAAGGTTATGTTTGATAGCCGATAACCGATATATTGGCCGATAAATCTAAATCCAAATTTTTATATACATTTTGAGAGTCTGATTACAAAAACAAAAGTCCCAAACACACAATTATAACGTTTTCATTATAAGTTAATGAAGCCGATATGACAGACTTCACATGTTGAACTGAACTGTATTTTCCTTTTTTGAAGTGATTCCAATCATATTTCAAGCAGTTCAAACAGTGCACATCTGAAGAGTCTCAGCTGAAGGAAATAATACATCAGCTTAAATATATCTGGCAATATATATATTTTTTTTTTTGATGGTATTTTCCTCATTTTTTGGCTTAATCAAACTTGAAGGGGAAGTAAAAACAAATTATTATCATAAAATATATTTATTTTAATCCAAAAATCTTGAATAGCTTGTTTTTTTAAAAAGTTTAATAAAACTTTTTGGTTACACTTTATTTGAAGGCGTCTTTGTTACAGTGTATATATATATTGAAGTACTGAGTAATATTACATCACTACATGTACTTACTAAAGGGTTTGGTTTTGGTTTAGCATTAGTCTCATGTAATAATGCATACTTATAGTAAGCTTATCGTTTATAATAACAAGAACACCAAAATAAAGTGTTGGCACTCGTTTACTCGTTCAGTCTAGATCAGTTCAGGTTTGCACAGCTGTGGTTCATCCAATGACTCATGTCTCATTGTTTGGCCATTAAATGTGACTTCCTGTGAAGTGTGTGTGTGTGTGTGTGTGAGGTCACTGGGGGGTTTGTTTCTCACTAAGCCTGTGACTAAGACTGGATTAGAAACGCGATATCACGGAGGCCTTTCTCTGCAGGATAACTCCTCAATGTGTCTTTCTG
>JARPMJ010008391.1:25000-35055 GCA_033366665.1 Phoxinus dragarum
TCACACACACACACACACACACCACATATCCCTCTGAACACCATCTCTCTCTCTCACTCTCACACACACACACACACACACACACACACACACACACACACACACACACACACACACACACACACACACACACATTCCTCTGAACACCAGAGTCTCCCTCTCTCAAACACACATACACACACCACGTATCCCTCTGAACACCATTTCTCTCACACACACACACACACACACACATCCCTCTGAACACTAGAGTCTCTCTCACACACACACACACACACACACAATATTATTGTCATAATATTTAACAATATTACGTTTTTTGCTGTATTTTTAATAAACAAACAAACAAACAAATAAATAAATTTTATTTAATAAATTTTATCCAATCCAGAAGTGTGGAACGCAGTGTGTACAGCAGAAATATAAGAGTGTACAGTAGCATGTTTACTCCGGGGAATAGTCGATGTTGCACAGGATATGATGCGCAGTGCTGACGTGACGTGTGTGTGTCCTCAGAGAACGCTGCTGAGACGGGCCACTCCGCACCCCGGCGAGCTCAAGAACATGAAGAAAGTGGCGGAGAACATCCGCAAGGACATGATCGCTGCCAAAGCCCTGGACTCCAACAAAAACGAGGTCAATAATGCTGTGGAGCGAGTGACCGGCACGTCTGTGTGACCGCACGTCTCTTCCCCAGTGTGTGTGTGTCCCGAAGCCCCCGCTGAGCCATTCCTCACTGTTTTCTCCCGGGAACACCAGAGCCTTTCCCATGTTCACCGTGTCCATCCGCGTCAGGAACCAGTGCCTTCTTTTATAAAGACTCCAGCGCATTACCCTGCCAACCAACCACACGTTTACTCTCCAGATCCAGTGCTTTCCTTCGCTTCTCTGACCACAGGCATTTACACTACAAGTCTTAGCGGAATCTTTAATATAGAAATATGACATTTATATATATATATATATGCTCTATTTTTTTATTTTCTGGGTGCTTTTCTTTCTTTCGGTGACACACGGAGCCCAGCATTTTTTAGGACCTACTGATTTTTAAAAACTCTTGTATAGTTGCTTGTGAATATTGATACTTTTATACGTGTGGCAGCTCAGGTGGTGTCAATTTTAAACACTCACACACAAACACACACTCACTCACTCACACACAGAAGTGTGTAGCCAGTTTCTTAATCAATGAACTTTCCCATCGCTTGGATTTCAGAACTCAAAAGCGTCCGAACAAAGAGTGTGCTGAGTAATGTTGTGCGCGCGAACAGCTCGGCGGCGTCACACGTGTTCCTTCATAACCCGATGTGTGTGTGTGTAAACTACATGTTTGTACTAAACAAGGGCTAATGCGGTTCGGGACGGGGAAACACTCCGGCAGACCTGCACTGTGCTTTATCTTCCTCTGTGCTTCCAGCTGTAAAAGCGGGTGCATGAAAGCTCTCCTGTACGGCGAGGGGAGTTCTGATCTATAGCTTGGGTTGAGGTGAGCAGTTTTTCCCTCGAGTGCCAGAATGCACTTTTACAGACAACACTATCATTTTGGGGGGTTTTTAAGAAGAAAAATAAGTGTATGGTACACTACGGACTTCATTTTACATTGTATGTTTTCATTTATATTCCAAGAAAAACAGATTTGGTTTTTAATGTTGATTTTTTTTTTTTTTATCCTTGAATAATTTCTTGTAAATGATGAACATGCACAGAACACAATCTTACGCAGGCGCTGTTTCTGGGCCAGTACGTTTATGATTTTAACCACTGAAATAATAAAATGACTTTATGAAAGCCACGGGTATGATTCATTATTCATGCGTAGATTTGACATTAATCGGAAACCCTGCAGATATCTCGCCACTTCTGTCCTTATTATTGTGAAAGAAATGGAAATCCTGTCATTCCTCATGTCTTTCTGACCCTGTGTTTAGCTTTTCCTCGTCTTTTCCCATCAGTGATTCATTATCTCGTCTCTGTCCACCTGCGCTTCTTCCTCTGCTCACATGTGCCGCTTCTCTGCGTGATTTCATTATTTGTGTTGTCAATGTATACATTTCTCTTCCAGAATGATTCTATAATCTTCAGACAAGCGTTGCTTCTGTTGCTGAGACTGCAGATACACACACTGCATATGAGACGAGCAGAAACTGCAGATACACACACTGCATATGAGACGAGCAGAAACTGCAGATACACACACTGCATATGAGACGAGCAGAAACTGCAGATACACACACTGCATATGAGACGAGCAGAAACTGCAGATACACACACTGCATATGAGACGAGCAGAAACTGCAGATACACACACTGCATATGAGACGAGCAGAAACTGCAGATACACACACTGCATATGAGACGAGCAGAAACTGCAGATACACACACTGCATATGAGACGAGCAGAAACTGCAGATACACACACTGCATATGAGACGAGCAGAAACTGCAGATACACACACTGCATATGAGACGAGATGTGGAAGTTGATCTGTAGTTTTTCACACTGAAAATCAATCAATTTGCTGATGACATATTCCAATTACGGTACAGGTGAAAGTCGAAAAATTCGAATATTGTGCAAAAGTTCATTTATTTCAGTAATTCAACCTAAAAGGTGAAACTAATATATTATATAGACTCATTACATGCAAAGTGAGATATTTCAAGCCTTTATTTGTTCTAATTTTGATGGCTTATAGTTATGAAAACCCCAAATTCAAAATTTGAATGTTGTGAAAAGGTTTTCATAATAATCATCAAAATTAGAACAAATAAAGGCTTGAAATATCTCACTTTGCATGTAATGAGTCTATATAATATATAGTTTCACCTTTTAGGTTGAATTACTGAAATAAATTAACTTTTACATCACACACCAACATTCAAATGTTTTTATGATTTCTGTTCACCAAGGTTGCGTTACATTTACAGTAAAGACATTTGATAATGTTACAAATGACTTTGTTTCAACATACATGCTGTATTCTTCAAAAATCCTCTTTTTTTAAAATCATATTCATAACACGCTTTCTGTTGCTCCTTCCAGCGGACTTCTCTTCTCTTCTCTTCTCTTCTCTTCTCTTCTCTTCTCTTCTCTTCTCTTCTCTTCTCTTCTCTTCTCTTCTCTTCTCTTCCTCTTCCTCTTCCTCTTCCTCTTCCTCTTCCTCTTCCTCTTCCTCATCCTTTTCTGCTTCACACTTCTTGCTCGGTCCCTGCTTAGATTCGCTTTCTTTTCAAGACGACTGTAGTTCATTCTCTCAGAAGAAAGAACAACTGACTGATGAGCTTCTAGAGAAAACCAATTTGCTTGTACCGAATAATGATGCATATATTAGTAAGGGGAATTAAGTGTCAAAATGCTGAATCAATGCATTTGAGCTATTTAGTTAACAATTTAATAATTCTGGATAAATCAAATGAATTCCACTATATAGAGTTCAACAAATCAATTACATTCTTTATGAATTGAAGTGATTTCATAATAGGAAGATATGAGTTAAGACTGAATGGTTTCAATTGAACTATAGGTTATGATGAAGATGTAGACATTATTAAACAACCTTAAATAAAAATAATAATTAAATGGTTTAGATTACATTCAAAGGTTTAGAGATTAAGGTTTAAGTAATGATAAGTATGGTTGAGATGAGATTTTGTGACAAATATGGTAAAGAGGGAAATTAAATTAGGGGGATTTTTTTTTTTAAATCAATGTTTAAAATCATGAAGACTGCAGTCATATCCATGGAAGATTGTTTCAGCCATAAACTGTTTATCTCACAATTGTGAGTTTACATCTTGCATATCTGACTTTTTATCTCAAAATTCCATGATATAGTCGCAATTGCGAGAAATAAATGTGTAATTCTGACTTCATAACACGCAATTGGGAAATGTAAACTTGTGGGATAAAAAGTCGCAATTATCTTTTCAAATGTTTTATTCTGTGGCAGAAACAAACTTCCATATCAGTATAAAAGCTTTTTTATTTAGCAGGAAGCAGTTTGTCTTCTCGTACTCCAGATATGTTGATTGCTTGACCAGCTGAACTTCCACTTCAGCCTCCTGTAAATGAGATAAACGAGTCACACAAAGTCCAGGACCACCGACACAACAGCAAAACACAAAGAGTGCATTTGAAAGCACACAATCACTCCGCACTGAAACCCCTTTGTGTTTTGCAGTCCTGCCTTTATTGCCTTAACAGCTCCGTCAACATATTACACATTTGCACAATGCCCACGCGTTTTAACTCTCGGTCTTAACCCCTTATATTGCACCCACAGCCATTACATATTTAAAAACAGTAATTGTTTTTTTTTAAAACAGTAATTGAGAAATAATGGCTCACCCTCAAACAAAGGGAGTTATAGCACTATGTGATATAGAGTTAATCTATTAAAGAGTTTATCACTATGTTAAGGGGAAAACATCATTACCTGGACTTCTAACGGCAGAGGAGTTGAAGAATCCGTGGTGAAAATGTATTTTTAACTATATTCCTCAGCTTTTTGGTATTTATGGAAATCATGGTGTTTGTTTTACCATGAATGAAACTGAATTAATATAGTAATATTTAACAGACCATCTTGAAGAAAAGTGAGAGAAGACCCTTAAAAGTACAAAAAGTGTTAAAATGGGTGTTCATTGACATTAATTATTATGTTGGCTTGAAAAAAAAGTTTTTTTTTTTAGTTTTCACAAGTGTTTTCACCGTCATCTTGAGCTCTGTGGATTGTGGACTCGTGGCCCGCGGTGGAGGACTTGCTGTGGTTTTATCAAAGCATTTTATTTGCCAGTCGATGAGCACTGGAATATACTCTTCATTTGAACTACAGATGACTAAAGTTGGGTGTTCAAATTCATTTTATTGTGTTTTAGTTTACCGGCTGGGCAGCGGCCTCTTTTCTGAGTGATATTACTGACATCTTATCATCCATTATTAGTCTAAGCTGAATATTAATAGTGTGATTATTGATGCCTCAACCTCATCCCTCGACATGTCTCTGGTCCTCTGTAAGGGGCATACACTCGACCTATAGTTCTCTCACGGTCTAAACACTAGCAACATTTGCATTGAAGATGTATTTGTTAGTGATCGTTTTGATGATCTTGCTTGTAATGATCCTCTGCCTGTTAAGCGAATAGTCAGCTTGCTGTTGAGAACTTCTCAGACGCTTTTGACTCTTATTCTTATTTCAAATGACATTGACTCTTTTGTACAGTCCTTTAATGAACATGGCACCCTGCTGCTGGATAGAGTCGCTCCTTTTAAGACTCAACAAAGTCCCGCTGTTAATACATCCCCATCAGCAGCTTTAGGCGTGTCTGTCGGAAGGATGAGCGTTTATGGAAAGCGACTCAGATTCAAGTACACCGCCTGCATCTTAAAGAGCTCTTGACAGATCTTACATGATCAAGGATGCTAGAGCCTCTTATTTTATCCGAAACTGATATCTGCCAACAAAAGGAATCCTAAAACTCTGTTTGAGACTATTAACATCGTTGTTTCTCTTGCTACATCTCTTGTCCCTGTGCTTTCTAATGATGACTGCAACCATTTTGTGGACAAGGTTATGGCTGTCAAGGCAGGCATTGCACCATCAGAAAACCCCTTTATAGTTACACTGTAAACAATATTGTTGGTTTAACTTAAAATAGCAAGTTACCTGGTTGTCTTAACATTTGGAGTTCATTGAAATTAAAGATTTGAGTTATACAATGAAGGAGATTGGTTTAATCAACAGAAAATCGAAATATTATGTTATCTGAACCACATTAATTATCTAAGTTGATTTGAAAAAAATAAAAACAAATTGTAATAACAAATCATGAAAATTATTTTTTACAGTATACCCAACAAAGACTTCCAAGACTGGACTCCTTTTGCCCCATTTCGCTGAATGACATTATTAAGTTAGTGTGTTCGATGAAGTCTTCCCGAAGCCCTGTGGATATATTGCCTACATCTCTGGTTATGAAATCCATTCTGAAATCTATTGGCCCATGTTTGGTTTCAATTATAAACCTACAGTATAGGCTGGGACAGGTCCCTAGGTGTTTTAAACTAAAAGACTATAGACTTAAGCTATTGTGCAGTCTCTCTTGAAAAAGAGTAATCTTGATTGCTAAGATTAGATCTACGGTTTCAGAAAAGAGATGGAAATGCTTCTTAATGCTTTTATTTATTAACGGTTGGATTATTGCAATGTTCTACACACTTGTTTGAACAAATCTACTATGGATCGACTGCAAGTTGTACAGAATGACTAGGACCATCAGGAGGTCGCACATTACTCTTGTGCTTAAGCCCCTTCATTGCTTCCTATTGGTTTTAGAGTGCATTATAAAATGTTAGTCATTACTTACAGAGCCTTGCATGGTCAAGCACCCTCTAACATCCAGCATCTACAACATGCACACACCCCTGGTTGGTCTCTGAGGTCTTCAGGCCAAGACCTTTTAACTATTCCCAGAACATGTCTTAAGACAAGAGGTGACCGTGCTTTCTGTGTTGTTGCTCTAAGGCTTTAGCATTGAGAACTATGGTTCTGTGGAATCCTTAAAAAAACACACACCTGAAGACATCTTTTTGGACAAGCTTTTAATTAACAATATGGTTTGGCGTTTATTCCATTTCTATGGTATTTGGACAGTTGTTATTTTATTTTATTTGGTTTGATTTTATGTCTGCAAAATAATATAGAATTCATAGACACTTGGAAAAGTTTTTGGGGCAGACCTGACCTGTTGAAAAGAGACGGTATTCATCCCTCCTGGGATGGTGCTGCTCTTCTCTCTAGTTATTTGGCATATAGTCTTAGAGCTCAAACATGAATTGGAGCTCAGTCAGGAAGCAGACAGACTGGCTCAACCGACCGTCTGCTAGCTGGCTAATGTCACCCAGGTCAGATAAACCCCATCCATCACATAGAGACTCTTTCACCTAGATATCATCATATAGAGACTGTGTCAGCTCTATAGTTCTTCATGCCCTGACGAAACTTACCAATTCACAAAATTAACAGAATGCATAGCTGATATAAAAAACTGTATGACTAGCAATTTTCTACTAACTTAATTCTAAAAAAACAAAACAGAGATTCTAATTATTGGACAAAAAACTTTATCACGTAATAACCTAGAGTACTGTCTAACACTTGATGGCCTGCTCTGTTAAGTCTTCGTCGTCGGTTAGGAACCTGGGTGTGCTCTTTGATACCAATCTTTCATTTGAAAGTCACGTGTCTAGTATCTGTAAAACCTCATTTTTTCATTTTAAAAATATATCTAAATTACGCCATATGCTCTCAATGAATAATGCAGAACAATTAGTTTATGCGTTTATGACCCTCAAGGCTAGATTATTGTAATGCTCTACTGGGTGGTTGCCCTGCACGCTTAATAAACAAACTACAGCTGGTTCAAAACGCAGCAGCTCGAGTTCTTACCAGAACCAGGAAGTATGACCATATTAGCCCTGTTCTGTCAACACTGCATTGGCTGCCTATTAAACATCGTATAAATGTTTAAATATTGCTGATTACTTACAAAGCACTAAATGGTTTCGCTCCGCAGTACTTGAGCGAGCTCTTAACGCATTTATAGTCCTTCACGTCTTTTGCGATCTCAAAAATCCGGCCAGTTGATAATACCGTGAATATCAAAATCGACTGCTGGCGGTAGATCCTTTTCCTATTTTGCACCAAAACTTTGGAACAATCTTCCTAACATTGTCCGGGAAGCAGACACACTCTGTCAGTTCAAATCTAGACTAAAAACACATCTCTTCGGCCTAACATACACATAACACATTATAGACTTCTAAACTCAATGTTAGGCTGCAGAGTTTAGGTCAGCCAGAACCGGGAACACTTCCCATGAATCCTGATGTACTCGTTACATCATAAGAAGGATGGCGTCTACGCTAATATTAGTCTCTCTGTTTATCCCGAGGTTAACCGCAGTCCGCCGGATCCAGATCTGATGAAGGACCTGCGTCTGGACACGACGACAATGCAGTCCTGAAGTGTCCACGAGTCTCTCCCCTGTGAAGGCCTCCTTCCCTTTACCTCTGTACAGATAAAACGTTGTCGGGATAATTCCGGTTCACGTGGCTATGCGGAAGCGATAACAAATTCAGTATTATACATTTATCAAGGCTCATACCTTGGAACTTATTTCATGGTTTGCGTTCTCGAGACACCAGGCACGTTTCTGTGCAAATGAGGGGTTTTGAGTGCATGAGTGCATCACATGAAGGGTTTTTTGTTAGAATGGTGTCATGTTAGATTAATAACTAATGATCGTTGCGATGGAAGTTAATCAATCAAATCTAACTTTAGCTGGACAATAACTTTAATCTAGAGCTGCTGTAAAGCCAAATGAATCGTTGTTACTTTAATTTTCCATTATCACTGTAAAGCTGCTTTGATACAATCTATATTGTTAAAAGCGCTATATTCAATTCAATTCAATTCAAATTTATTTGTATAGCGCTTCACAATACATATTGTTTCAAAGCAGCTTTACAGAAAATGCATTTCAAAAATGTACATAGAAAAAAAATATATAGTTAGTTAATCATGTATTAATTTAGTTGAGTCGTTGAGCGTTGAGTCGTCTCTTCACAGGCGTCGAGTCGTCTCTTCACAGGCGTCGAGTCGTCTCTTCACAGGCGTCGAGTCGTCTCTTCACAGGCGTCGAGTCGTCTCTTCACAGGCGTCGAGTCGTCTCTTCACAGGCGTCGAGTCGTCTCTTCACAGGCGTCGAGTCGTCTCTTCACAGGCGTCGAGTCGTCTCTTCACAGGCGTCGAGTCGTCTCTTCACAGGCGTCGAGTCGTCTCTTCACAGGCGTCGAGTCGTCTCTTCACGGGCGTTGGGGCATCTGAAGTCTCCATGAGAGGCTGGATACATTACGGGAGCTGGCGAACACTATTTATCTCTATTTTTTAGATAACAGCAAAAAAGCAGATGGGAAATAATTAGCATAGCTGCTGTTCATAATATGAATGCATTAGATCTGATTTAACTGTAGTATAAAAGGTATGAGATGCATTATGTGAATGCTTGGCTAAAGAGATGCGTCTTTAATCTAGTTTTAAACTGGGAGAGCGAGTCTGAACCTCGGACAATATCAGGAAGGCTATTCCAGAGTTTAGGAGCTAGATGTGAAAACGCCCTCCCTCCTTTAGTGGACTTAGGCCCTGTTTAGAACGCTCACGGGTGTAAACGTAAAAATATTTTAGCGGATGTGCCTTTCGTGGAAATCTTAAAAACGCTCCACCATCGCGTTCCCGTCTAAAGGGTAAAAACGGTAAAAACGCAAAAGTCTGTTAGACAGTGAAGGCGTCGCGTACGCGTTTACGTCACAGGCATGCGCCAGTACAGGAAAATAACAAAACATTATCAAACTAAAATATAGCATTAATTTCATTGACAAAAAAAAGAAAAAATTCTGTCATATTTGAGTGACACACGAAGAGCACCGAGTGTTAAAGCAGCGATAGAAGGGCGATAGAAGATCCCTTAAATACACAGGAGCTAAACCATTTAGGGCTTTATAGGTCAGTAGCAATACTTTGTAATTGATACGGAACTTAATAGGTAACCAGTGTAGAGATGATAAAATTGGTGTTATATGATCATATTTTTCTTGACCTAGTAAGAACTCTAGCAGCTGCATTTTGGACTAACTGTAGCTTGTTTACGGAGGATGCAGGACAACCAGCTAATAAAGCATTACAGTAATCTAGTCTCGAGGTCATGAATGCATGAACTAACTTTTCTGCATCAGAAACAGAGAGCATGTTATGTAGCTTAGCAATGTTCCTAAGGTGGAAAAAGGCTGTTCTTGTAACATTTAAAATTTGGTTTTCAAAAGACAAGTTGCATATATAAATTAAGGTGACTTGACTTGACTAACTTTTTAATTGAGTTACTATTGCAATTGGATGCATGATATATTACATTTTAAGAAAATCAGCATTTTGTTCATAAGACCATTCATAAATGCATGAAAATGCTAAATGGTGGGAGTTTTGATTCAAACTGTACCA
>JARPMJ010008392.1:0-2500 GCA_033366665.1 Phoxinus dragarum
CGTTCAAAGTTATTGTATGTTGAATGACTCATATTTATATGTATTTGTATCAGTTTATTGTTTAAAATGGTTCTTACGCCTGCGTATCCTGGATGTTTAACGATGTCACGCGTGACCTTTCCAACGTGATGATGTAATGCGCGGCGCATCTCAGAGACGGTACAAGACGGGCATTTGTGGTTAAAAAGTATATAATTCATTTTTGTTTATAAAATGGCGGATGATTTGTCTAGATAAGACTCTTATTCCTCGGCTGGGATCGTGTCGAGACTTTGAGGCTGCTTTCACATCTGTCGTTCGGTTCATTTGGTCCGGACCAAGGGGCGAAAAATTATAATTTGTAGCATTTTTCAGGCGTTTTGGTTCCTTCTCACACCACACTGATATTGCTCTGGTCCGAATCAGTTGATGAAAGGAACCAAAATGCAGTCACGTGACAACATCCACATCACTCGTTGGCCTGATGTGTCTTGAACGTGTTTCTATAACTGCACTTTGATTGGTCAGAATTAATGTGCGGGAAAATTCCAGCAGAACTCTGAGGTAAACAGAGGAGGAAAATCCGGCGGCAGACAACACGCCGCTTTACTACGGAGAGACGACTGCGTGTGCTGATTGTACCGCTGGTCATAGTTCATTATATAGTTTGTTTACGCCACTTTAGGCAAACAATAGTCTCAGCCTCAGACGTCACGCCCACGGAACGTTGGCTAAACGTCTGATGCATATGGTACACTTAACTGGAAACACTTCAGGAATGTCGAAGTCGTCATCTGATTGGTTGAATTTTATCGGATTTCCGGGGGAACAAAGCGCAGACGTGTGATTGCGGAAGAAAAACGGTTGTGTTTACATGAGTGACAATGAGCATTTATCAAGATCAGCTAAACGTAGGATTCTCAAAAGTATGCGAGGTTCACAGCATAGACTCTTTAAGAGATGTCCAGGAGTTTTGTTTGAGGCACTTAGTGGAGACGAAAAGAGATATTTTAGCCTGTTTGCCGACGGGATTTGGGAAGAGTACTATTTTCCAAGCCTGGCCGACCCGTTGTCAGCATTTAGAAGGATTCCCAGCAGATCCAATTTTACTAGTTGTGTGTCCCCTCCTATCTATTATGGAAGATCAAGTGAAGTACCAAACTGCGAAGGGGATATCAGCCGCGTTTGCGGGCAAACATGAACAAAGATCAATGGCTTACTGCTTGTTTTCTTCTCCTTCTTTGATTTTCTATGCTAACTGACTTGTTGCACGCCGGTCTGTTGTTGTGGGGACATTTCCACGCCCCGAAACGTGACGCTGAACGAAACGAACTGTAATTGGTTGTTTGACATGTCGGTCAAACGGCCTTATGGGCGGGCCTTGGCCAAAGAAAGCTGCTATGAATTCCAGACCTTCAGCGGTCAGTCTGAAGGTCTGGCTGCGCGAGACTAGGCAAACAATAACATCTGAGAATGAAGCAAGGATGCGGCTTGAAAATAATGTTTTATGCACTGCACGCGGCGAGTCACTTCAGGAGGAGGTGACGCTTGCATTAATGTTGCTAAACTGTGACATAATGCACAGCGCCGCTGACTACGGCAGCTGGTTTAGTCCAAAAATGTGCAGTTCTTTGGCAGTTGTGTCTGTTCGAGGTCGGATCACGTTCTCACCACAAACGAACCGCTCCAGAGTTCGCTTGAAAGCGTCTCCGAGGAGGTCTCGGTACGCTTGTTTGGTCCGCTTTTGGTGATTGCTGCATTCACACCGGCCCAAACCAACCGCACCACGGGGACAACGAGGTCTAGTGCGGTTCAACCCAACTAAATGAGGCAGGTGTGAAGCTGAAAGCTGCACTGAAACTCACATCTGGACCTTCAAAACCGTTGGTTGCCATTGAAGTCCATTATAGAGACAGAGCGTATTTAGGCCACGCCCACACCCAGGGGGAAAACAATCCAACCGTCTCCATTGACTTTGCATTGCGAGAGGCTGCCTCCTTGTCATTTCTTGCTTCTAACTAAAGACAGAAACATGCTTAAAAGCTGCTGTGTGACAAAGTGTACAGCGAAACAAGCTAAGAAACACAGAAATACGTTTTTATAAGCTGTCGACCCCAGAAAACGAGTGTTTAAGGACTTAAAAGTGGATCAGGCAGTTGAGACTGAGCGTAATGTGTCTCATTACTCTGAGAACTAACGTACGCCCGCTGGAGGAGAACGTAATCGGCAACACAGGATCGCTTATCTTACAGAAATATAATATATAAAACTGACATTTGGATATTTGACTCACCAGTGACCAAATGTTTAACTCACTGCACACGCAACTGTGTTTTTAGTGCATACTGAGTGTCAGAATCCCACAATTTAACCATTCGTTCCAGCCTGATCCACTTTTAAGTCCTTAAACACTCGTTTTTTTGGGGTCGACAGCTTATAAAAACGTATTTTCTGTGTTTCTTAGCTTGTTTGCTGTACACCTCGTCACACAGCAGCTTTTAGACATTTTTCTGTCTTTAGT
>JARPMJ010008392.1:7500-35049 GCA_033366665.1 Phoxinus dragarum
TATAATTTAAAATATTCAATATGAAAGTCGCTAAGTAGTTACAAAATTTAAGAAATGTTAATGCCAATAACATTTACATCCAATCAGGAATAGTTTGCAAGAAAAGGGTCTGAAGAGCGAGAAAATGCATTTTTTTATATGATCACGTCCCAAATACAGTTCTTACTTCATACTCACTGTTTAAAAAGCATGTACTTGGTAGATGTACCTAACTTCTCTCCGTGTGTGTGTGTGTGTGTGTGTGTGTGTGTGTGTGTGTGCAGTAACTGATGAGCTCTTGCTGTGACATGATCTGATCTTGACTGGCCGACTCTTCAGGATGATTTCTGCTCTTCTGATGATGATCAAGTAAAAAAGAAAAACATCTTCCTTTTCTACTTGGGTTCCCCGTCCCACTCGGTTCCCCTGAAGAGCAACGTTATCTCTCAGTGTGTGTGTGTGTGTGTGTGTGTGTGTGAACCCGACCATCTCACCGTCAGGACGTGCTTCGATCCCTGAAGAACATCGCGTCAAGTTGTGGACGACCCATAATGCACTTCTTCAGTCATGAACACAGTGTGTCCGTTCCTCATCCGAACGACGTGTCGGCGCTCCCGAACTCCGTGCGTCCGGCATGGAGCTTCTGTCATTATGCAATATGAACGTCTCCCTGTGATCGCATGATATATCTTGATTTTGTGGACGTCAGAGATTTTCAGAATGGAATATAGTTCAGATTTGCGGTTTAAAAACATCTCCGGAGACCCGATCCAGCTGTGAACTGAAGACACATCACACATCATCAGATCTACGGCACGCGTCCTTTTCTAGATTTATTTCTCTGTGTTTATTCATAAGACAGATGAATTTTACTATAGATCATGTTTTGGTCTGTTATAACCGTTATCGATCTGTTTTTAGTCATCATTACAACATGGTGAGTTACTCTATCCTGGTCAACACTGCAGAAAATCAGTATTTTAATCAGTATTTTCAAGTAAAATGCCTAAACATCCTTAAATCAAGACATTTGCTTGAGAATTCACATTGGGTTTATATTGAGATCATGTATTTTTTTTACTTACTCTACTGGCCATCTTTATTTCTTATTTTAAGCTATTATTATTATTATTGTTGTTGTTAATAATAAAAATAGGTTTATTAAAAACATTATTAATAAAAATCCATATTCTGTTCAAGGAATAGGAACATCCTTGTAATTTTATGGATGTCTATTACGACTTAATATATTTATAATTTAATATAGATTTTTTGCAAATAGTTTTTTTTCTCTTATTTTAAGCTATTATTATTATTTAAAACATTATTAATAAAAATCCATATTCTGTTCAAGGAATAGGAACATCCTTGTAATTTTATGGATGTCTATTACGACTTAATATATTTATAATTTAATATAGATTTTTTGCAAATAGTTTTTTTTCTCTTATTTTAAGCTATTATTATTATTAAAAACATTATTAATAAAAATCCATATTCTGTTCAAGGAATAGGAACATCCTTGTAATTTTATGGATGTCTAATACGACTTAATATATTTATAATTTAGTAGTATAGATTTTTTGCAAATAGTTTTTTATTTTTTATTTTAAGCTATTATTATTAATAAAAATAAGTTTATTAAAAACATTATTCGCAAAAATCCATATTCTGTTCAAGGAATAGGAACATCGTAATTTTATGGATGTCTATTACGACTTAATATATTTATAATTTAGTCGTTTTTTTGCAAATAGATTTTTTCTTATTTTAAGCTATTATTATTATTATTGCCAGTTAAATATGAAAATACTTGATTCTAGATTTGAGAACATAAATGCATCTTATTTTAAGGATGTTTAGGTAATATTAATGCTTTTAGATAATTCTGTTGTTGTTTTTCAAGCTGTATTCCATTTCAAGGAAAAGTTATTTATTGTCATCTTTTATTTGTAATTTTATGGATGTCTATGAAAACTTTTTTATATTTTTTAATTTTTTTGTGTTGTTTTTTAAGGCTATTTTTAGATTTGCTGAATCTCATAATCATGATTATCTAGTTCAGAACAGAAATTTATAAACACAAATATATATAATCAATCTCTTGAGGGAATGTTCCGGTTCAGTAGAAGTGAAAATATACAGCATTTCTGATATGAAAAAAAAAATAGAGCCATTCTTCAGTACGTATTAAAAAAAAAAAAAAATGTACAACTTTACAGTAACTTAAAATGAAATAAGAAAATGTACTGGAACTTTACAGACAAGGTTAAGTGAATTTCTGTGAACACACTATCAGCACATGTAATGTTTTCAAGTCTTGTGGCAATACTTTCAGAACTGTATTTTAATGTTGATCTTTGTGCAACGCTCCATTATTCATGTTAATGTGTGTGTTTGTTTTGTTGGTGCGTTTTTACTGAACCTAAAACATTTCTTAAACATTCAATTTGGATTTTACAGAATCAAATGGCCTTATTTGAAAAGCAAAACATCAATTCAATCAAATCCGTCATAAAATTCAGTCATTGTGTTCTCATTTGTCATGGGGCGAGTCTAGTATAATGTACAATATGTTTTAAAGCATAATCATGTATTATACGTTTCTGCGGTAATAAGAGTTTTATTTTTGGGGTTGCATGTGTGTGTTTTGTCAGATACAGCTCTAGTGTTTGAGTCTATGATCTACCCTCAATAACCTGTGTGTGTGTGTGAGTGCGTGCGTGCGTGCGTGTGTGTGTGTGTGTGTCTGTATATATTTTTGGAAAGTCTTGCTGTACTTTAGGCGTCATTTCCAAGTTCTTCTGTCATGAGATTCAGTGCATGTGTACGATAGTGTGTGTAACCGTCCTGTGTGTGTGTTTGTACAGATCATTAGCTGGTTATGATGTAAAGACAAAAACTACTAATAAAGCCTATATGGAAAACAGACGTGTGTGTGTGTGTGTGTGTGTGTGTGTGTGTGTGTGTGTGTGTGTGTGTGTGTGTGTGTACACTCTCTGTGATGTTGCATTGAAATAAGATTGTTTTGTCATGTTTTGCTCTTGATTATTTTCTGTTTCTCGCCACAAAAAAACATGTTTAGTGTCTTCTGGGGAAAATCAAATGACATGCTGGATACATATGTTTGGGTAAATAAAAACAGCAACTACATTTATGTACATAATATACGACTGTTAGAATAACTGCTTAATATAGCCTATATTTTTATTTTTTTTTGCAGGATTTTGAACATGTGAAACATATCTTTTGTCATTTGTTTTTCATGGTTTTTTGTCATAATATTATTTGTCATGCTTGTGTGTGTGTGTGTGTGTATGTGTGTGTGTGTATATATTGTTTATTTTTGTGCAGTGATGACCTGAAGAAACCTGTGGCTGATGAACATGGAAAAATTTGTGTGTGTGTGTGTGTGTGTGTGTGTGTGTGTGTGTGTGCGTGTTTAATTGACATTAGGCTATATGACAGCTATGTCAAATTTTCAGATTTACTTTTTAAAGCAAAATATTGACAAAATAAATGAGCGAAAACATAACTATTAAAGCATTTTGAATTTCCCACACAAAAAAAAATCTACTTTTTCGAACTTCTACTAGACAGTTGGTCCTGATTTTCAAGAAAATGTAATCTTCAGACCATATGCCATCAAGAAACTGAGCAGATTGACCAAACATCGAGACTGGCCTCTTTGTGCCAAATTATAATGAAACTGACCTTGTAATCGATTGGGTCACGCCGAGAACAGTTAAACCAATTTAGCCATAGACGGCGAACACTTCTTGTCCGCCATTTTGATTGTCTTTAAAAGCCGTAGCCTAACGTTACTTTTTCAAACTCCTCATATTCGAGGCAGATACATAACCATTTTTATATAGGCTACCAGATCAATTAATTTGATGCCAAATTGCTGATTTGATATTGACAAAAGTTGATATTGACACCAGTGTTTGTCACCCGGCTCTGACCACACATAGTTTGATTGCAGCGCCACCTATTGGTCAAAAGTAATACGCAATTATGTCACATTACAAGTGATTGTTTTTGTGGGCTTGGCTTAACAATTCTAAATGTATGTTTTGCAGGTGGTCTGATGATGTTATACGCTCATTCTGCTTCTGCTCCGCCTATTAAAAGCTGCTTGCAACTATATTTTTTATTATATTTATGGTGTTTGGTGTGTGAACAGGTTTTAGTCCTGCTCTCGCACTGTTTGCTGTCATGTACTCTGCTATTTTGTGTCCTGTAGTCTGTTGATGCTGTGGACACACACACACACACACACGCCCTGTCGAGTGACCCGAGAGAGAGGCTCTTATCAGCGCTCACAGGCTTCCTGCAGTGAAAACACACACACACACACATTCACATCTTCGTTCTTAAATCTTCGTTAAACTGGCTGATTGACAATATGCAGTCACTACATTTAGATAAGACAGAGGCCTGTTCTGCTCAAAATATACAAATAGTCTAGATGCTCTGAATTTCAGGTTATTTTGAATCATGTTGTGGTCCGTACAAAAACGTCAGTAAAAATACCTGGGTTGCATCCTAGAAAACAACTTGGATGACAGAAAGATAGCCAATAAGGTTCTGTGTAAAGTCACCGCGAGCTCACAAAGTTTATAGCCAGAAATGTTACATTTTTAGATCGGTCAACAATGATCATTTTAGCTAACGCCTTAATTTTAAACCAGTTTGAATATGCATTCACTTCCTGATTTGAAGGCCCAACAAAACGACTTAAAGGGAGTCTGCAAACAACACGGAATAAATTAATGAGAGTAATTAAACATGGGCCATAGTCTTGGTCACAAATTGTTGAGCTCATGGCTCCCTGTTGAGTCGCGTGTTATTATGTCAAGACATGACCCATAAAATATTATATGGTTATGCCCCACATTTTTTGTTGTGTCTTATTAAAGGTGAAGGACACACACAATATTTACACTCGTGGCAGCATCAGACCTCTGTCCTTATGCATTCAAGACAGTGTTAGGGAAATACACATTTGCATATAGGGGGCAGTTCAGTGGAACAAGTTAGGGCAAATTAAAGTGATTTCAAGCATAAATTATTTTTAAAAAAGACTCTAGGCCTGGTTACTAGAACCGGGGGCCAGTTACCGGTTATATTTTTGTTTATTTAAGGAAAATGTTTGTACAGTAGTTATGTCATTGATTATCACACACTGTCCTGATGTTATGTGTTGAGGACCACAATGGAAATAAGTCCTGGACTTTATTGTGTTTTTATACTGAGTATTTGAGGGAAATACTGCAGAAAAAAAATCAGTTGCTTTATGAAAAATATTATGTATTTTAATTTTGGAGTGAGATATGACCTGCACATGAATCTTGAGATTCACCTGATGGTAACAGAAGTAAAAATGACCAATATTTTCTGATAAACGTCCACTTTTCACGCCCAGTCTTGAAGCCAAAAAACCACAGCGCAGTCAGATACTGTAAAAGTTTACTCATGTCAGTCATGTGTGTGTATGCGAGTGGACAAGCTATCAAAAAGAAAAATATACATATATATATTACACAGATAAAATCGATAACGTTAGCGGCGCGGCGTGTAGAGGGAGTGGGAGATGAGTGACAGGTGGGGCTGGTTGTCATGGTTACAGGTTTTGGCAGCACTGCAGTTTGTTGCCCTTCTGCCCGTCTGTGGTCGGCGGGACGCTGATGTCCACCACGTTGTTCCCCGGCGACTCGTCGTGGGCCGATCGCTCAGCGATTTGCTTCTGTGATACAATGCGGTAAATTTCTACAGGAGAGACGGAGAGAGAGAAAGAGTGAATCTAAAGTCTGAGTGTGTGAGAGTTCAAAGTCACTGTAAAATGTGACCCTGGACCACAAAACCAGTCACATGGGTCAATTTTTTTTAATTGAGATGTATACATCATATGTAAGCTGAATAAATAAGCGTTCCATTGATGTACGGTTTGTTAGGATAGGACAATATTTGGTCGGGGACACAACTATTGAAAATCTGGAATCTGAGGGAGCAAAAAAATGTAAACATTGAGAAAATCTCCTTTAAAGTTGTGCATTTATGTTCACGATTGTGCTGCATTCACTCACAAAAATACATGTTTTATATATTTACGGTAGGAAATTTACTAAATATCTTCATGGAACATGATCTTTACTTAATATCCTAATGATTTTTGGCATAAAAGAAAAATCAATAATTTTGACCCATACAATGTATAGTTGGCTATTGCCACAGATATACCCGTGCGTCATGTGACTGGTTTTGTGATCCAGGGTCACATATAGCTTGATATAAGCTATTAATCTGCTTTTCCCAGAATTATTTGCACATACTGTGCAGTTCACATCTGTATTTTACATGTAAGGATGATTTAAAAACGACAGCTTAAGTACACACATCTCCATATATCAATCCCATAGAAACCAGTGCAAAGATTATAATGAGGCGTTTTACACGAGAAATGTCTGCATCCACTCATTCTCCAGCAGGTTATCTGTATGCTAATGGTTTTTAAAACATCCGTACAGTCAGTCATCCACAAAATATGGAAGATCGTTTGGAAAAATAACTCTCAATCAGTGTGTTATGCAAGTATAATATAAGGTAACACTTTAGTGTAGGGTCCAATTCTCACTATTAACTAGTTACTTATTATCATGCATATAACTAGGATATTGACTGATTATTAGTATTTATAAAGCACATATTAATGCTTTATTTTGCATGACAATATTCTACATCTCTTTAATCCGAACCAATACCTAAACTTAACAACTACTAACTATTAATAAGCAGTAATTAGGAGTGTATTGAGCACATTTAATAGTTAATAGTCAGAATTGGACCCTAAACTAAAGTGTGACCTACTATTATAGTTTTATTTTTCCATATTTTAACTAGCTTTTATTTTTGTTTTCATTTTAATGTTTTTTTTTTAATCATTTTAATGTTTATTAGTTTTTTTTTAAATATTACTATATGTGTTCTAGTATTATTTTATATACTATTATAGTTTTTATTCATATTTTAACTAGCTTTTATTTTTGTTTTCATTTTAATTTTTTGTGTTTTTTTTTCTCTTGTTCCTTTTTAATATTTTTATTATTATTATTAATAAATATATCTAAATGGGTTGTTGTGGTATTATTTATATACTTTTATTTACATTTTTTTATTAGCTTTTATTTATTTTTTTTCAGTTTGCATTTTCATTTTAATGTTTTTTTTTTAATCTTTTCCATTTTTTTATTATTATTTTTTTAAATATATATTCCTAGTTTTTAGACTAAAACTTTAATAACTTTTGGACAATTAGTCATTTAATGCTTGAAAGTAGTTAGTTGCCAAAGCAGCATTGCTAAAGTTTTGCATCTAATAGTTATGTTTTATTTTATTTCAGCTTTATTATAATTAAAAAAAAATGTTTTAATATTTTTGGTAGTTGGTTAGTTTAGTTAGTTGTAGTTAATGATAATAACCTTGTTCTCAATGTATTACATGTTCAATTTTTGAGTCTGAACGTGAATACTGATATCTTAAACTTGATGATGCATTGCATAATTTAGTCAAGAAGCGTTATGGAATCGCATTATTATTGCGATTCCATATTAAATATTATAAGTGTGAATATTTACACTCCCATCTAAAATGTCTCTGTAAAATCCTATAACTCCTGACAGGCCGTCACATCAGCAGATGCTGCAGTTTTAGAGTTGCATAACGCGCCGCTGCCATGTGTTCATGTTAGTGAGTATATTACTGCGGTGAGGAAGCGTTTCACTCGACTGTTCATATGTGACCCTGGACCACAAAACCAGTCACATGACGCACGGGTATATCTGTGGCAATAGCCAACAATACATTGTATGGGTCAAAAATATACATTTTTCTTTTATGCCAAAAATCATTAGGAAATTAAGATCATGTTCCATGAAGATATTTAGTAAATGTCCTACCGTAAATATATAAAACATGTATTTTTGTGAGTGAATGCAGCACAATCGTGAACATAAATGCACAACTTTAAAGGAGATTTTCTCAATGTTTCGATTTTTTTGCTCCTCAGATTCCAGATTTTCAATAGTTGTGTCTCGACCAAATATTGTCCAATCCTAACAAACCACACATCAATGAAAAGATTATTTATTCAGCTTTCAGAATATGTATAAATCTCAATTTCAAAAAATTGACCCATGTGACTGGTTTTGTGGTGCAGGGTCACATATATATATATATGTGTGTGTGTGTGTGTGTGTGTGTGTGTGTGTGTGTGTGTGTGTGTGTGTACCTGTAAGAATGTTCTTGAACGCCTCCTCCACGTTAGTTGAATCCAGAGCGGACGTCTCGATGAACGACAGGTTATTTTTCTCTGGAAGAAAGCAGAAGGTGTTTAAGAATATAACGGTCCTCCTTCATGAAACACAAGCAGGATGAATTTCAGTGCAAATCTAATAGCATGTAGTGGGGTTGTGATGTGATCTGCTCGACACGGCTGCATTTATTTGATCAAAAACACAGTCAAAATTTTAAAATATTATTACAATTTAAAACATCTGTTTTCTATGTGAATATATAGTAACGTGTAATTTATTCCTGTGATCAAAGCTGAATGTTCAGCATCATTACTCCAGTCTTCAGTGTCACATGATCCTTCACAAATCAGTATAATATGATGATTTCTCAAGAAACATTTATGATTTTTACCAATGTTGAAAACATTTGTGCTGATTAATATTTGTGTTGAAACAGTGATGCATTTTATTTTTCAGGATTCTTTGATAAACAGAAAGCTCTAAAGAACAGCATTTTTTTCAATAGAAACATTATGAATGTCTTTTTAATGTCCTTTTATTATCAATTTATTGCATCTTTGCTAAATAAAAGCAGTATTTTCTTACTCTCCAAGTGACGATTTAATGAAAATTTTGCACAGATGTTTCAGTCTGTTTGTGTACAATGTAATAATCGG
This sequence comes from Phoxinus dragarum, assembly GCA_033366665.1. Taxonomy (NCBI): domain Eukaryota; kingdom Metazoa; phylum Chordata; class Actinopteri; order Cypriniformes; family Leuciscidae; genus Phoxinus; species Phoxinus dragarum. The sequence continues at coordinate 16,451 of JARPMJ010008392.1, forward strand.
TTTTGATTGTCAGGAATAATATATTTACAGATCCCTCTGTAAATGTCTTCATAATATAACTATGCACAAGGACTGGAGGGTTTGGTGTGTATCGGTGCGACTGAAGTGGAGATTTCAGACTTGGAGAATGACAGAAAAGCCATTTTGAGAAAACGGGCTTTAAAGATTTATCATCAGCCAATGAGATTGCGCATTCAGCCCTTTAACTGTCACGATTGGCTGCTGATAAAAAGGAAATGACCATATTTGGACCCGACAGCATTGTACAGGAGAGAGAGAGCGGTGTGTGTGATGACGGTGCAGACAGAGATGTTGATTTATAACGGCAACTTTTGCTGAATTTATGAGAAATCTACAGACGCAAACAGACACAGTCCTGAAATGTGGATTTCTGACTTTTTTCACCACAAGTCTGAAAGACGACATGCTAATGAAGACAAATATCCCAAAATCTCAAAATTGACCAGTGAAAAAAAAAATATATATTTTTGCCTGCCGCGTCTCGCCTTAAAGGGATAGTTCACTTTGAAATTCGGTATTTATATAGTTTTTAACCTCTTGTAACACAGCCACGTCCAAGTGATCTGAGGGCGCGAGCGCTTCCTTCTGTGTGACGTGTGCGCAGAACTGGTGCATAGATATATATACACTAGATGTCGCATTAAAGACATTCGTTCCAATGAACTGCCGTATCCAAGGCGATCTCTAGTGTATATATATATCTATGCACCAGTCTGCGCACACGTCACGTCACACACCAGGATGCGCTCGCGCCCTCAGATCATTTGGACGTGGCTGTGTTACAAGAGTTAAAACGATATAAATACTGTTCGTTTTCTCACACAAACCGCTCGTTTTCGTGTCTTAGGCCATCAATGTGCACTTACATTTACGAGTCATTAAATCATGTTTAATTTGGGCTTCTCTGTGCATGCTCTTTGAGGTGGACCCCATAGACCTGCATGATATGACTGTCAGACAACAACGGTTTGACCTAAAAAATATCAAAATTGAAAATACTGTGGAAACAAAGACACCGACATCTGATCTTGGATGCCCTTGAGGTAAGATAAAACATATCAAAAATTAATTTCAAAGTGAACTATCCCTTTAATGTCTTAACAAGAGGGAATCTGCACTACTATTCAGGGGATTTCGCATATAGATTAGTGGTTCTCATGTTTGTAAGCCTATATAAAATGGAGAGAGCTCACGGTGTGATCCGAACAGAGCGCTGTACCTGCGAACGCTCTGGCCTCATCGGTGGGAACGGCCCTCAGGTGCCGCAGGTCGCTCTTGTTGCCCACCAGCATGATGACGATGTTGTTGTCGGCGTGATCTCGGAGCTCTTTCAGCCAGCGCTCCACGTTCTCATACGTCAGATGCTTGGCGATGTCGTACACCAGCAGCGCGCCCACCGCTCCACGGTAATACCTGCGCAAGAGCGCAAACACATCGCAGACACAGTTTAGTGATGTTGCATCACTGTTACTATTGCTCAGTTTTAGTTTTCATTTTATTTACCCAGCTAACAGGGAACGTCTCCTCTAAAACTTTTAAAGCGGTGGTATAATGCCCTTTTCACAAGATAAAATAAGTCTTGATGTCCCCAGAGTGTGTGTGTGTGAAGTTTTAGCTCAAAATACCCCACAGATATTTTTATATATCATGTTAAAATCGTCACTTTTTGAGGATGAGCAAAAACACACCGTTTTGTGTCTGTCCCTTTAAATGCAAATGAGCTGCTGCTCCCGGCACAGGGCGGAGCTACAAGAGCTCGTGTCCTTTTACCTCACACACACACACACACACACACACATGCACTGAACATTTCACAAACCTTTTATGTTCAAACCGCAATCAGACAATGATGGAGAGACTCAAGAAGAAGTGACAACATGTAGAAGAACAGGACATTTCTGAATGGTTAGTTGATGAATTATGCAGCTTATGTGTAGTTATCTTCTAGTCATTGATTAGCATATTCTGTCATGATAATCTATAAATTGTGTTCAGGGGGCGGGGTTTATGTACATTTTAGGGTTGGTGATGTCACTAACCCGGGAGGAATGTCGTGTAGTTCCTAACAGCCGTTTGTTGTAGTCCTTAAAAAGTGATTTCTTTAAAAGCAAATATCTCCCTTTGCTCTGAACTTTGAGCGTTGTAACTTTGCAGATGTTGTTTATGATCAAACATCAACATTACACACTAACTACAGTTAGAAACGTGAATTCATAATCAACCACCCATTTAAAAATATGTATCTACAGCAATAGACAGTGTGTGGAGAAGGCTTCTGTGGTCTGATACTCACGCAGAGGTGTGGCCCGGTACCGCTCCTGTCCTGCCGTATCCCAGATCTGCGCTTTTATCGTCTTGCCGTCGACCTGAATGCTCCTGGTGGCGAACTCCACTCCTATCGTGCTCTTGCTCTCCAGGTTGAACTCGTTGCGTGTGAAGCGCGACAGTAAGTTACTCTTCCCGACACCCGAATCTCCGATGAGAACAACTGAGAGCAGACGCGCACACACACACACACACACACACACACACACACACACACACACGTTTATTTACAGGTGAAACTGGAAAAATTAGAATATGGTGCAAAAGTTCATTTATTTCAGTAATTCAACTTAAAAGGTGAAACTAATATATTATATAGACTCATTACATGCAAAGTGAGATATTTCAAGCCTTTATTTGTTATAATGTTGATGATTATGGCTTACAGCTTATGATTATGAAAACCCCAAATTCAAAATTAGAATATTGTGAAAAGGTTTTTCATAAGCTGTAAGCCATAATCATCATAATTATAACAAATAAAGGCTTGAAATATCTCACTTTGCATGTAATGAGTCTATATAATATATTAGTTTCACCTTTTAAGTTGAATTACTGAAATAAATGAACTTTTTCATCATATTAACATTTTTTAAGTTTCACCTGTATCATCTTTATATCTCTTTTAATCCCTTGCTGTTATTTTGTAAAAACAAATATAGCGTTATGTTCTCCATATTTGTCCATGGTCTTTTTATTTTAATTCCTTTCTGTGTAAAGCACTTTGAATTACCATAAATGTGATCATATAAATAAATCTACAGTCATGACTTAACAAAATGTTAACATATACCACCATTCAGTAAGATTTTCTTAAAATATATTTAATACTTTCATTCAGAAAGGCAGCATTACGTTGATCAAAAGTGACGGATATTTATAATGTTCCTAAAGATTCTATTTCAAATAAATGCTGTTCTATTCATCAAAGAATCCTATGAAAAAAATTAAATGTATCACGTTTTCCACAAAAATATGAAGCAGTTTTAAACAATGATAATAATCATAAATGTTTCTTGAGCAGCAAATCATCATATTATACTGATTTCTGAAGGATCATGTGACACTGAAGACTGGAGTAATGATGCTGGAAATGTAAGTTTAACATATATTCACATAGAAACAGCTTATTGTAATAATATTTCACAATATGACTGTATTTTTGATCAAATCATTGCAGCCTTAAGCCTAAAATCGTACCGACCCCAAACTTTTATGTACTCTAGATCAGTGTTTCCCTGGAGGCACACACACACACCACACATGCTGGATGTCTCTCTTATCATCTGACCCATATATATGTCTGGTCTTTGAGTCTCTATTAATGAGCTGATGAGTTGAAACCGGCATGTTTGACTAGGAAAAGTTTACAAATGGTGTAGTGTGTGTGTGTGTGTGCCTCCATGAGCAGGGTTGGGAAACACTGATCTAGAGTACATAAAGTTTGGGGTCGGTAAGATTTTTTTAGCAGAAGGCTGCATTGATTTGATCAAAAATACAGTAATATTGTGAAATATTATTACAATTTAAAATAGCTGTTTTCTATCTCAATATATGAAGACTTCTCGGTGGGCTTCTCACCGATTGGTTCGCGCAGTTACGCCGCTCTGCCATTGGTTCGTGCACTGACCAACCAATAGCGTGCGAGTAACATAACATTCTAATTTTCCACTAGATATGAAGGCATTTTTATCAAGCTTGTATGTTTATGTTCAGTAATCTCACTTTAATGGCAATGAAAATTACCTATTAATTGTCATTAAAGTGAAATTACTGAACTTAAATATATACGAGCTTGATAAAAATGCTAATTTTAGAAGAAAATTTCAGAGGGCACTTTGAGGCTTTTGCATCTGAAGTCTTCATATGTTAAACTTACATTTCCAGCATCATTACTCCAGTCTCCAGTGTCACATGATGGCTAAAAATGGCAAATATTCTTTGAATCAAGCCAATAATTCATTTCAAAACCACCTAGCTTAAAAAAAACATAAATTGAAGCCACCAAAATGAAAATATATGGAACAATACATGTGGCTTTGGATAAAAGTGTCTGCCAAATGCAGAGGTGGACAGTGTAAAGTAAATTTAGGCTATGTTTACACGGAAACGATCTGAAGAGAAAACGCAAAAGTGGCGTTGCGTTATCACTTTTTATTCTGCGTTTAGACGAGCGTTATGGGGGTGAAATCTGCGTGCATATGGTGACGCAAAAGTGTGTGAGATTGGATGTAGTGTGCACTCCAGGCGGCTAGGTGGCGATGTGGAGCACTGAAAGTGAAAGAGACACTGACACAGTTTGTCATGTTTAATACGGTAAAGCTGCTGCTTTAACCCTCGCTGCTCTTCACGTGTCGCTCAATAATGACAGATTTTTTAATTTTTTTGTCAATGAAATTAATGCTATATTTTAGTTTGATAATGTTTTGTTATTTTCCTGTACTGGCGCATGCCTGTGACGTAAACGCGTACGCGACGCCTTCACTGTCTAGCAGACTTTTGCGTTTTTACCGTTTTTACCCTTTAGACGGGAACGCGATGGTGGAGCGTTTTTAAGATTTCCACTCTGGAGGGTGGTTTCACTTTTTTGCGTTTTTAAGCCCCAAAAACGCCGTCGCCGTGTAAACGAAAGGCACATCCCATAAAATATTTTTACGTTTTCACCCGCGAGCGTTTATTTTTCTTGAGTATTATTTTTCCTACTATAGCAGTCAATGGGACCAGTTAACTGTTTGGTTATCGACATTCTTCAAAATATCTTCCTTTATGTTCAGCAGAAGAAAGAAACTCATACAGGTTTGAAAAAACTTGAGGATGAGTAAATGATGACATAATTGTAATTTTAAAGTGAACTATCCCTTTAACTTCACTATATTTGAAAGACAAATTCTTACTTTTACTCCACTACATTTCTGTCAAGTGGAAAGTAGTAAGATCAGTCAGTGGATGATTTTGGTTAGAAATGAAAGTCAGATTGACGTCATAACCGAGGACGGATTGTCATCAAATCTCGACTGATGCTGGTTTCTGACGTCAACACGGTTTTCATTTTCAACCACAATACAACGTCCGTCCAACGTTGGAGATCAACGTCAATCTAACGCTGGATTCTGACATCAACCCCATTTTCATTTTCCACGTTGGTTTTCCTCTTCTAAATGGGGAAATTTGTAATTGTTTTGGAGCACACTAGCTTAGAGATAACAGTAATGCTAACATATTCATACTAAAAGCCAAGAAACTTTAAATAGGGCACTATTTCAGGGATCAGCAAACCCTTGTGGACGTTATTGAGTGCACTCAATAATAATTATGATAAATTAAATAAATTTGATATTGATATGAGGGCATAGATTCAGAGGCATAAGGTACTGTAAGTATTATACAACAATGCAACAATAATAAAACAATGCATTGGCATTTACTTTTGATACTTAAGTGCTTTTAAAAACGAGTACTTCTGTACTTTTAGGCCCTGTTTACACGAGAACGCTCACGGGTGAAAACGTAAAAATATTTTATGGGATGTGCCTTTCGTTTACACGGCGACGGCGTTTTTGGGGCTTAAAAACGCAAAAAAGTGAAACCACCCTCCAGAGTGGAAATCTTAAAAACGCTCCACCGTCGGGTTCCCGTCTAAAGGGTAAAAACGGTAAAACGCAAAAGTCTGCTAGACAGTGAAGGCGTCGCGTACGCGTTTACGTCACAGGCATGCGCCAGTACAGGAAAATAACAAAACATTATCAAACTAAAATATAGCATTAATTTCATTGACAAAAAAAAAATCTGTAATTTTTGAGCGACACGTGAAGAGCACCGAGGGTTAAAGCAGCAGCTTTACCGTATTAAACATGACAAACTGTGTCAGCGTCTCTTTCACTTTCAGTGCTCCACATCGCCACCTAGCCGTCTGGAGTGCACACTACATCCAATTTAACACACTTTTGCGTCACCATATGCACGCAGATTTCCCCCCCCCATAACGCTCGTCTAAACGCAGAATAAAAAGTGATAACGCAACGCCACTTTTGCGTTTTCTCTTCAGATCGTTTCCGTGTAAACATAGCCTTACTCATCATGCAAGTGTGACAAAATTCATTTTGAACTTTTTCAGATCTCTCTCTCTCTCTTTCTTTGAAAACGTCCTTGTTCTGAAGGCCCATTCCTCAAGACCCAGTCTGATGCTTCTCTAAAACATCTGTGGTGTTGTTCCACAGGTGAGTAAACGACAGCACAGTTTAATGTGCAGGTGAGCTGTTCCTTTAAATCTGAGAATGAGTTTGCATTGATTCCCTTCAGCTCAGGGTGAGTGAGTGAGATGTCATGAGGGCTGGCTGGCTGATTTTCTTATGTTGTCCTGCTAGGAAGTCAAGACGAACTTTGTTCCACATTTAATGCTGATCTCGTGAAAATTGAATGTAACAGTTTTGCCGCGTCAGACTTTGATCGGGCGGTCACGTGATGATACAATCAAAGAAACATAGTAACATCGGTTACAATGTAACAAACCAGCTGGAGGAGAGACTATCATGATGTGACCTAACTATTATCACACAATACACTATCATAGAAAGCAGTGCAAAACAAAACAGCCAAAATTAATCGTCTTTTGTCTTAAATCCCTTCAAAACATATAATTTAAGCCTCATTTGACATATCTTTAATGCAATTTCCCATCATTCAGGCCCATATATCCTGTGAAAGCATCCAGGCCATCACAAACAGATGTTTTACTGATCGATGGATGTGTATTGATGCCTCTGCGGGCGTTTTCTATGTCAAAGCCAGTTAAATATGGCATGATTTCACATCGCAAAACCGCTTTCCTGACACAACAGACTCTCAAATGCCTGTCAGATCTATAAGTCTGAAACAATGGGTGGATTATGAATGATTACTCCTCTGCTCTGTATGAGGGAATGCAGAATTTACCTTTGAACAAGAAATCGTATTCATCATCTCTGTTGGCCATTTTAGAGAAGCCCGCTCCCTCCTGTATAGTCCGAGGTAAATCAGATGATGCTGTATTAATAACTCAATGCAAGAAGAAATAAGCAGATGAATACTAAAGACACACACACTGCGCCAGTGCTGCTGTCCTGTCACACACACACACACACACACCGCAGGAAGAGTGATCTGCTCGGGCTGCATTAGAGGAGGAGTCCCGCAGATCATGATCATCTGTCCGGCAGAGGGCGCTATAAACACTGCATTATATCAGGGCCTTCATACATGTGTGCTGTGTGGCAAACCGATGGCTTCACATGTTCACTGTGTTACTCGTAATTTAAAGAGGTGGTATAATACCCCTTTCACAAGATGTAAAATACATTTCTGATGTCCCCAGAGTGTGTGTGTGAAGTTTTAGCTAAAAATACCCCACAGATATTTTTATATATCATGTTAAAGTCACTTTTTGAGGGTGAGCAAAAACACACAGTTTTGTGTCTGTCCCTTTAAATGCAAATGAGCTGCAGCTCCCGGCACAGGGGGCGGAGCTTCAAGAGCTCGTGTCTTTTTATCACACACACACACACATGCACTGAACATTTAAAAAACTTTTAGCCTTTTATGTTCAAACCGGAGTCAGACAATGATGGAGAGACTCAAGAAGAAGTGACAACATGTAGAAGAACAGGACATTTCTGAATGATTAGTTGATGAAGTTATGCAGCTTATGTGTAGTTATCTTCTAGTCATTGATTAGCATATTCTGTCTTGATAATCTATAAATCGTGTTCAGTGGGCGGGGTTTATGTAAATTTATTTCTTGTAACAAATACAATTACAGAGCTCTCTGATTCAATTCTTTATAGTAACAATTATGATTATGAGAGCTCTACAAATGAATTTTTACTATTCATAACATTTTTATTGTGTGTCAATTCCTAATATGTAATGTCCATCACTGAACGCTCTAACGCATAATTTGAGATGTGGTGGAAATCGCATTATTATAGACACAGGGTTGCCTACTCTCACGCATCTGATACTCACGCTTTCAGCATCAATCTCACGCTCTCACGCACAGGCAAGAAATGTCACGCCAAAATAAAATTTTCTCCCCTCTCAATCCGTTAATTTTATATTGATGACTGACTATATTGACTGTGTACAGTGTATTAATGACAGGAGAGGAGTTTAGCTGAGCCCACAGCTGTAACATCTGCCGAGTTAACAACGTTCTCACTGCAGTATTTGCTGATCGTTGATTCGCTGAAAACCTTTGCACGTGATAGGTCAGTTGCGTGTGAGAAGTTCAGAGAGAGTTCGGAGCATAGGTTCGGAGTCGGAGCCGCTGATGCGCGTTTGAAAGTTTGGATGACAATCAAGGTAAGCAGATAATAAAATAGTGTGCCTTGTCACTACAGACGTAGCCTTGCCTAATCAGTCTGTGTGCCGAGAGTGTTGTCCGAGAGCGCGCTCGACAGTGCGCGACTGAGATCGAGTGTGTCCGAGAGCGCGCTCGACAGTGCGCGACTGAGACCGAGTGTGTCCGAGAGCGCGCTCGACAGTGCGCGACTGAGATCGAGTGTGTCCGAGCATAATATAGTTGTTTTATAAATTAAATATACATTTCCGCATTAGGATGATCTCTGTAGCCTATTGGTATAATCTGCAGCGTTGTAATTAGTTTACATGGTTATAAAATAAAACTCCAAAATAACCTACTGGGAACGTTCAAATAAAACATCTTTGTTTGACTGGTTGTGAACACGTGCGGCAAACACGACTAGAATTTGTCTTAAATAACCTCTGATGATGACCTCACCTGTAGGTTATAAAAATAAACCCCCAAGATATTATATTTTATTATTTTATGTTGGAACATTGTTCAGTATTATATTGAGAGCACTTTTTGTTTGTGTATACAATGTTTTATAATAATAATTTGTTCTATTTAGTGTCCATTGCATTCATTTAACATATTTAATATTGGGGGTATTTATTTTTCTTTTTTTTTTAAGTAACGAAATTACTTTCCCTGGTAATTAGTTACTTTTGTAACGATGTAACTCAATTACTAACTCAGTTACTTTTTGTGAGAAGTAACTAATTACTTTTTTAAAGTAACTTACCCAACATTGCTCAAATGCGGATGCTGACCGAACCTTTTCAGTTATTGGCCGAAACAAGACTGACACCAGGAACAGACTGTCACTTGATGGCACCCTGTCATCAATGACAATGAAAATGAGCAGCCCCTGAACCCTGCTTCAGATACGAGCTCCTGCAGAGGTAGTGAAGCAGGCCAAACTGCCACTGTGGTACAACAGGCCTAATTTGTGAAACTTGTGTGTTGTGGTTTTCTGGGGAGGTGGAGTAACTATTATGTGTCCCTTTTTTGAGATTTCTTATTTTTTTGATGTTGTTGTTTTACATGTTTGTTATTTAATCACCTCTATCTTTTTTTTTATAGTGCAATCAATAAATTAATTGTACATTTAAAAAAAAAAGCGTTCCCATTCTATTATTATTTTTTAACATAAATATGGGTTTATATTAAATAAACAAGGACTGACATTTTTTAAATTAGGGTTACCAAAAATTGTCTCTGCTCGCGCGCACTGAAATTTTACTCCAGCCAAAGTCCCGAAGTTGGCAACCCTGTAGACGACTCTTTATTATCATATGCATGCATATAAGACGCATATCGATGCAAAGCTAATGCCAGGAAGTATTTCTAATCAATGAATCGGGAATCTCAAGCGTTGGAGGAATCAGCGGCCAGGAGGAAATATGTGAGTTGACCTTTCGTGACCCCAGTGTTTCCTGTGGCAGACAGGAAGTGAGGTGTGACTGCTGAATAAGCTTCCTATAGCAGTAGAGGACAAATGTGTTATCTATTAACATGGTTAGAGATCTGGGTGTTTGGAATTTGTTTTTTGACATTTTCCTAGAGCTGGAAAACTGCAATGCATGAACTAATCCAAAGCAGCTTAGCTAAATGTTTCTAATAACACAATTATGCATGCATTTATGGAAAGTGATGGTATACATTTTGTGCATTCCCTGAGAATCAAACGTGACTTTAACGTTGCAAGCGTCGTGCATCATTTGAGCGACAGCTCTGCAAAACTGATTAAACTAAACATTTGAGTTAATACTAAGAAGTTTTGTATTAACTTAAAGTTTTAGTTTCAATTAACTAAAAATTGTAATGCACCCCGGTCACTTATGCTGGGTTATTTTTCAACCCATGTTTGGGTCAAATATGGACAAACACAACCGTGGGTTTAAATTAAAGTCCCCCCTGTGGTGAAAATCAAATTGTTTATATGTATATGTGGTGTTTTTAATCTGCTTTAAGACAAAGCATGTGTAAGTTCATAAGTGGACAGCATTGCTGAGTATTTTCTGCTTAAAACTGCAGTGAACCAAAGACAGTCTCAAAAACACGGTTTGAAATCGCTGGTGTTTCTGACGTCACAAACTACCTTGTAACCAATCAGATCAACGTGTGATTGTCAACCAGTGGATCTCTGAGTGAGTGAGTGAGTGGAGGCGGGGTCCATTTGCATATTCATAGAACCGTGTAACCAATCAGATCAACGTGTGATTGTCAACCAGTGGATCTCTGAGCTGAGTGAGTGAGTTGAAGCGCGGCTCATTTGCATATTCATAGAACCGCACATACTAAATGAGGCAAGGGTGTCGAGTTACACTCTAAAAAATGCTGGGTTGTTTTAACCCAATTTTGGGTCAAATATGGACAAACCCAAACGTTGGATTAAAAATCCATTATAAAAATGTAATGGCTTTTGTCCATATTTGACCCAAAATTGGGTTAAAACAACCCAGCATTTTTTAGAGTGTACATATTTTAAGGCATGAATAATTTTTTTTTAAAAGGAAAAACTTTAAATATGTCATTTTGGTGATCAAAGATGAGTTTTAAGGGATAAAATGACTGACTACAGGAGACTTTAAATCGTTTAAACCTTTAATTTAAACCAATGGTTGTCATTGTTTGTCCATATTTGACCCAAACATGGATTGAAACAACCCAGCATTTAGAGTTTTTAAAGTTGAAACGACAATTTTTTAAAATAGTGAGGATATTAATTTAATAAACATGGTGCTATTGTTCAGCTTCAGAATGTGCTGTCAAATTGTTTTTTATATTGCTTACATTTTATTTTTCAAAAATGTACCACATTTATTTTTTATATTAGTGAAATATGAAACTGATGGAAAGTGGACCATGAAAGTGAAATGAACCTAAAGTGTTTGTTTATTCGTTTATTGCTTTGTCATGGGTTTTAACATGTTTATTTTGGTCTCAATAAGAGCTCGAGTGTGAAGATTCTGGGATGGTTGAGAGATTGTTAACGAGGTGAGTCACATCACTTACCATGGTAACATGCAAATGAAGGCTGGATTTAGATTCCGTCACATGACTCAATGCAAAACTGCAACCAAAGAGTTTCTCTCTCAGAGAATGAAAGAGAAAATGACTTGAAATGAGCGTCATATTTACTATAAACTGTAATTGCTCCATCATTTCCACCATTTTATGATTAAAAGTCATATTTTAGTTTATCCCATAATGCAAATCAAATCAGTTATTTATTCTTGACAGCAATGAGATTATTATTATGAATTACTTGTGTGTCTTGTGTTACTTGTAATTACAAGTCTTCCTTGTTTTGTCCTTTATTATCAACAAATAGCATGTACAAGAACATATCCCATTATACACCAGAAGGACATTTCACGTGCTTCTTAAAAAATGTAAATAAAGAAAGAGGGTACCATACTTTGTTGAATAAGCACAAATAAACAGTCCTTTTATATGAAAGTATGAAACGAACAGCACTGTTTTCAGTTTTTTTACATTTTATGCATATTTTAAGCTCCTTCTCAAGCACTGTAAAAAAGAAACTTGCCATTTGTGAATTTGCATTTGTGATTATGGAATTTGCATAAAAAGAAAATAGAATTTATAATAAAAACAGCATCCTTTGATCCTTAATATAGTAACCTAAGATCACATATATACTTATAGGATAAGAGAAATGAACATTAAAATATTCTCAACATCTTTCCAGCAATGCATTGTTATATGTTCTCCTAATTTGTCCATGGACTTTTATTATACTTCCTGTTTCCTGTTCTGTCCACCATCTTTGTAGTCATTTTGTAGTTTTTCATGATTGTTTGTGTCTTGCTTGTGTATTTATAGCCCTTGAGTTTCTCTTGTTGTTTTTCACTTGTTGTTTGCACGTGTTTCTGTCCTGGTTTATGTGTTTATATGTGTTTCTTCCAGTAAATACTCCTTGCGGTCAGGATCCTCTCCATCTCGTATAGTTGGCAGGACCATGTATTGCTCTTCTTCTTCAGTTCACATCTGTGTTCCTCCTGACAGACACTAGAGGGGGGTCGTATGCATATACTCATGTGTGCATTTTTTTTTACTCATCTGAAGGCCTGCAGCATTTTAATTTCTGAACGAGTTTTTTTTTTTTTGTGCAGTTTAGTTTTAATAAATGTGACCCTGGACCACAAAACCAGTCACATGGGTCAATTTTTATTAAATTGAGATTTATACATCACATGAAAGCTGAATAAATAATCTTTCCATTGATGTACGGTTTGTTTAGGATAGGACAATATTTGGTCGAGACACAACTATTGAAAATCTGGAATCTGAGGAGCAAAAAAATGTAAACATTGAGAAAATCTCCTTTAAAGTTGTGCATTTATGTTCACGATTGTGCTGCATTCACTCACAAAAATACATGTTTTATATATTACGGTAGGACATTTACTAAATATCTTCATGGAACATGATCTTTACTTAATATCCTAATGATTTTTGGCATGAAAGAAAAATGGATAATTTTGACCCATACAATGTATAGTTGATATTGCCACAGATATACCCGTGCGTCATGTGACTGGTTTTGTGATCCAGGGTCACGGGATGGACTGTCACACACTCCTGAAAACTCTCTTTTCTCTCTCTTTCTTTTAAATTACCTATCTAGACTTGGAAGTTAAGTCTCTTTAATATGTTGTCATATGTTCAGGCCAGAGTAAACCCCTTGTAGGCAAGTTTCTGATCAAATGTAGTAGCCTACCTACAGTATGCCAAAAACTGTACATTAAACAGTTGCATATTTTATGAAATGTCCCAATACATCCTATTACAGTTTTCACCTTATAGAGTAAGGGAACTTACTTACTTACTTGCTTACAGGTTTATATCGTAGAATTTACAGTAGTTTACCGATAAATTTACAATAGTTTTTTACAGTAGCCGTTTTTATTTTTTTATTTTATACGTTTATTTGTATAGGGACAGTAAAAAAAAAACATGATCCCAGTCAAAGCTGGAAAATATTTATTTCACATAGAGAGCATAGCGAAAGCTAATTTGCATCTCAGGTCCCTAGAAAGACTTTTCTAGACAAAAATAAAAAATTAATTAAAAAATGTGTTACATTACATTACACTTTTACATACTAAAATTATTACATTTAAATATGCGTGCAGTTCTGGTTTATTTTAAACCACCGCTTTACCTTCAATGTAAAAGACTTTATTTCAAATATTGCCTTAAAGGGGTCATGACATGAGAAACCAAATTTGCCTTGATCTTTTGGTATATAAGAGGTCTTTGTGTCATTAAAACGTCCTGCAAGTTTTATAGCTTAAGACGTCCTCCCCATTATAAACGAATCATTTATTTAATCAAGCTCTAAATACAGCTCGTTCTGGATCCATGGTAAGAAGTGACGTCACGGTACGAAGTGACGTACCAGCGTTTGCATATGACCGCCTCCAGCGCAAGACAACTACGCTTTAACCGCAAGACAACTACGCTCATTTCGTATCATTGCCGCGCCGCGCGCCTCACAAGTGTTCAGTCGACGGACAGCGAGTGGGTCTGTGCACAGGGAAATTACGATGCCACAGATGTGCTGTTCCTGGCTGTGGACAAACTACATCTTTGAATACGCTGCAGAAAGATCCAGTCGTCAGGGAAAAATGGATGCACTTTATTTTTTGCGGACGTCCCAGTCACGGCAGTGTTAGTTTAAGCGTTTGTTCTATAACGTTACATTTTAAGCATGTAACGTTATAGAACAAAAATGATGCTGGCTTTGCCAGAAAACTGTTGCTCAAAGATAAGTCCGTGCCGACTATTCTGGGCTCAACAACGACGACGCAAACTGTAAGTAATGTATTTAAAACTTTAAACTACTTTTTAAATACGCTGAATCCGCAAATGTTCTGGCTGGGGGCGTTAATAATTGATGCACAGGCACTGAGGTTAGCCAATCATAACAGTGGGCGTTAACACTGAACTCTTAAAGGGGAAACACCCCCAAAACAGACTGTGTGAATCAGAGGATGAGAAACAGGGAAAAGGTCATAAATCACTACATTTAAAAAAAAAAAAGTTAAAAAAAATATAGTAATACTATAATTGCACCTAAGGGAACATAATAATAAAATAAAAAAAAACATGTCATGACCCCTTTAAACTCATTTGGCAACAGGTTCCAGAGTTTGGAGCCCTGAACAGAAAAAGCTCTTTGCCCGTGTGTAGTCCTACGAAAGGTAATCCTACAATTCCCACCTGGCGAACTCCTAGTGATTCTACTTGTATCATCCTGTCTCTTTATCAATTTACATAAAACAGATGGTGCCTTATTGTGCAAACATTTAAAAATCAATTTTATATACAACAGGTTTTTTAAATTTATAAAATTTAGCATATTCAATTTTTTTTAAACATTGCAGTGATGCCATTGAATTGGCTTTTTATCCATTATTTTATAGCTCGATTATACAACATTTCAATTTTTTCAATTAAGGAATCACTTGTTTGAGTCCAAACTGTAATACAGTATGAAATGCGGGACAAGATCATTGCATGCATAAAAAGATGTGCTGCCTCAATTTAAATATATTTTCTAATAAGTCTGAAACAATTTAGATTAATCCTTACCATTTTTGTGAGCTTTTTTATATGTTTGTCAAATTTAAGTTGTGAGTCTGAAACAATACCTAAAAAGTTAAACTCATCTACCTCCTCTATTTCTTTATTATTTACTCGAATTAATACTTTTGCTTTTTGCTTTCTATTAGAAAAACACATAAAAACTGTTTTCTTAACATTCAGAGTAAGATGATTTTCCTGGAGCCATATAGATATCCTTTCCAGTTGTTCATTTAAAGTTATTGTGTATATGATATTACTGCACAGCCCCTTTAGAGAACAATTATTCATCTTAGTTTACACAACACAACTAGATCAACTACTGGAATAATCACACTTCATCTCGATTAATCACATCCAAAATAATAGTTTGTGTTTACATAATATATGTGTGTGCACTGTGTAGCCTATAATATTTATACTGTATAAAAATACACAGGTGCATGAATATATTTAAGAAATATTTGCATGTATATAGGCTACTGTATTTAGATTTATATTATATATAAATATTTATATATATAAATATATATGTTTTTAAATATATGCATGCATGTGTGTATTTATATATGCAAAATAATTAAACACAGTGACAGTACACACACATATATTATGTAAACACAAACGTCGCGATTAATCGTTGCACAGCACTAAAAATTATATTTACATGTTTGTGTAGCTACTTATAGCTCTCATATCCATAATTCATTAAAATGATTTCAGTGTTTAATAATGTGACAGAACAACTGCTCATTATCACCGGATCGATTTTTGCCGCTGTCTCAGAAGTCAAACTCCATTCAAAGACTCGATTAAAGATTATAAGACCGACAGACAGTGATGTGAAGGTAAATAATACATGATGTTCAGAGGATCCGCACATTAACATTACAGAACATTCATGTCAGTAAACCTCAACACACACACACACACGCACGCACGCACGCACACACTTGAAATTACCTTTTGTTCAGTGGATTTTAAAGGTTCTTCACTATAATTTAATGTATTTTCCGGTTAAGTGTACAGTATCTGCAGCGTGAGCACTTGCACGTGTCAGCTGTCATTTTTATTGCATCTTCCCTCCCAATAGATCACTAAAAATACAAGCAGCAGCAAAACCAGCCGTTCTTGTGCTGAAAAACATGGAGGTTTGCATCAGATTCTCTCACTTCAGTTTCTGACAATTCGACTATTCTAAAAATAGTAGCCTAATGGCTCCAAGGTTGTATCTGGTAAATTACCGCACTAATAATGTCCAGAATGGCACCAAACTTCTACAGTAGTACAAATAGGTTCTGTACTCATAAAACGAGGCACTGGAAACGTTTGTAAGTACATCAGGAGTTGATTTAAATAACACTTTCCTGATGGCTATATGCTATACCGCTAACCCGGACGTCGAGGTCACTTCCGTGATTTGGGAAAAGCCGGTAAAGTCCTGGCAGAAAGCGGAGCATAAGGATGTAGTGTAAACACTTGTGAGTTTTGCAAAGGACTTTTACAGGCTTTTCCCATTTATTTACAAAGATCATAATTCTCTGGATGTTCCTGTGCAGTGATGGCCCAGCTATTCAAAACTGTTCTAAGATCATTTTGATCATGTTCAGTTATGGAAATGTTATTTCTGCACGTTCTCATGACTTTCAAAACATCCAGTTTTGAAACAAGTAACGTTTAAAAAAGTGAAACCTGATGTTTAAATAGCTAACATTTTTGTGGAAACATGTTATTAAAGACCATGGATAACCATGAACAAAATTCTATTAATGTTACAGGAAGAAGGAACGTTTGTTCATAACTTTGAGGGAACCATGCGAAAGTTCCAAGAACACAGTTATCTGGGGAATCTCTGCCTGTCAGATTTGATTTGTAAGCAAGGTGTGTGTGTGCGTGCGTGTGTGTGTGTGCGCGCGCGCGCGCGTGCGTGCGTTTGTGTGTGTGCGCGTTTTTGTGTGTGTGCGCGTGCGCGCGCGCGTGTGTGTGTGTGTGTGTGTGTGTGTGTGTAGTCCTCCGGGTCCAGCACTGTAAATGTGCTACGGTCATATCGGAAAGCACAAAGGAACTGCTGCTGTCATAAGGTATTTTTGGCTCAGCGTGAATCACCCCTGGGCTCTGAGATACAGCTGACCCGCAGTCTGCCTTTACAGCTAATGAAATATAGCATCAAATCTACGCTTTGGTACAGTATTATATTACAGCTCCAATTGAAACCTTTCTCTGAATTTAATATGGAAAACAGTGACTCTGCGCGGTATTTGTATCGCACGCGTTTGCTAAACCTGCTGACTATCATCTCTCACTCCATAATGAGGAATCATGTCAACATGTTCTCGAGATGATGCAGGAGTTTAGGAATATCCTGTAAGCCACAGGAGAATTCTTGCATCTTTGACACAATATGATGTATTGTGCTGTGAGCGAAACTTACATCCACTAAAAGAAAACACAGTGGTTGCTTGGACTTACATTAGGCTTTAAAAATGAAGATTCAGTTTTCGCACTTATAGTACTTGTACATATAGCATACATAAACATTACATACACGTATACATAAATACACAACATAATATCTTTCTTTTTTTAACCCTAAACATGGTGCAGTACGATATTTTAGTATGTATCCTTTTTTGGTTAGGCAACATTTACCACAACAACCACACTAGCACTTTAGCACTTGCACTTTAATCCATGGAAATGTGTTGTCAACAATGTCCTTTTTTCTTCTGTTTACTTTTTTTTTTTTTTTTTTGTGAAGTAGGCTACGATATGTCGATGCTTATCAGGTTCTGTCGATGTCTTTTTGTGATGTTTGTAATGAAGCAACTCTGCACTGTGCCCAAGCAGAATTTCCCATTGGGGACAATAAAGTTAACCTACCTACCTTCTTCAAAGTGTCTTCGTTTAGACAAATTGTAGGTTTTTTCAGTCAGTTTCACCTCTCCTCCTCTGCTTTCAGCCCTCTTTAACTTCATTACAGCATCTTGAATGTTCATCTTGAGTTGGTCTACAATCTTACACTTCATTAGAAACTGTTTGGTGAGCAAAGAATCAGCTTCTGTTGTTGTCTGTGTAACCCCTCCACCCAGGTCCTACTCACCCCGCTCTGTGCGGGCCTCAAACCTGGGGGACTGCCTATTGAGATCAGAGGAGTGAGGTTTACTTGCACTCTTCGCGTGTCGCTCAAAAATGACAGATTAAAAAAAATAATAATTTGTCAATGAAATTAATGCTATATTTTAGTTTGATAATGTTTTGTTATTTTCCTGTACTGGCGCATGCCTGTGACGTAACGCGT
>JARPMJ010008393.1:0-35035 GCA_033366665.1 Phoxinus dragarum
TGAGCCAGTGCCACTGTGCCACATATTTGCCAAAACTGGCCCAGATATGTTTTAAGATAACTGGGCCACATTTGCAGCATTATATGTGGGCCACTTTTGGCTCATATCCAAATGAGCCAGTGCCACTGTGCCACATCTTTGCCAAAACTGGCCCAGATATGTTTTAAGATAACTGGGCCACATTTGCTGCATTATATGTGGGCCATATTTGGTTTACATCCAGAGTAGTCATTGTTGATTGTGCCACGTTTTTGCCATAGGTGGCCCACGTTTGGTTTGTGATATTTGGGCCATAATCATTATCTATCATATGGGCCACTTTAGGCTCACATTCAGATTACACATTGCCACGAGTGCCGCATCTTTGCCTAAAAAGGCCCACATGTGATTTTAAATATTTGGGCCATATTTGCCATTTTACATGTGGGCCACTTTAGGCTCAGATACATTTGGTCCGGGCCATAAGAATGCGTGCAGTGCCGCATCATTGCCTGAAGTGGCCCACATCCGTCTGCTATCTACTTTGATCTTAGATGGAATTGATCTTTTGGACAAGAAATGTAGATATGTACGCCAAATCTTTCAATTTAAGAAAAAAGGTTTCTTCAAGAGGAAAATTCTATTGAAGATTTTTGATAGAATATAGATTGGAAAAGGGCCTGGCTTTTACCCTGAAATACTGTATGTCCAGTAAAGCTAAGGAAATACATTTCAAAATTTTACATAAAATATATCCTGTCAACTCTAATATTTCTAAATATCTGGACATTGACAGCTCATGTGCTTTTTGTAAACAAGCAGAGGAGACATTTGAACTGTTGTTTTGTGATTGCCCGATATCCAAACAATTTCTGACCTTGGTTCTTACATAGGCTATTTGATTCTGCTAGTGTGACACATTCTTTCAGTTTAAAATATATATTTTTTTATTGTAATGACGATAAAAATAAACCCCTAGAGTAATTTCTTTATTTTATATGACAAATTCTTTATTCATAAACAAAAGTTTGCAAATGGTATTATTTCCTTGTAATGTTACTCCACTGAAGGCAAGGTTGAAAAGAACCCAAGTGCAGTTTATTTACAAAACGTGATCAAACATAAAATAAAGTCTAGACGTGAACATGGCTGTGACACTTACCAAACAGTGGTGACACAAACAATACTTGACAAAGACACATTGCAAACATGATGGCTTAGGCCACTGCACACCCAATAGCGCCCGAGGGGCGTGGCCATAGCTTATAATAGCCCCAGAAATTCGCCATTAGCAGATCTTACTCCTTCAGCGACAACTTCACGTCTCTGACTGTTTAAGTCAAGTCAAGTTATCTTCATTTATATAGCGCTTTTAACAATGTAGATTGTTTCAAAGCTGCTTTACAGAGATAAACGTATAATTTAAGGTAACAGATTGTTTTGGCTCTATAGCGGTTCTTGAATAATGTTACTTTCCAGCTAAAGTTAGTTTTGATTTATTCACTTCCGTCGAAAGGATAATTTGTTATTAAATTAGGGGCCGCTAAGACGACACCGGTCTCTCTACACAGACTTTAAACGCGAACCTGTGAGAAACACTGATGGCGCTCACGTGCGCATAAATAATTAATTCTATAGTTATGTGCGTTTGAATATATGTGCGCATGTTTGTAATTCTCTACAAACCAAGCCTAAACAAACTACTTGTCCTGTCTATAAATTTGATACAGAATTTTATTTTATTTTATCACTACGGTAGTGTAATTACAGCAAATTTTCAACAATGCTTTATCTGTAGAATGATAAAGGGATCCTCCATAGGGAGAGACTAGTTGGCACTTCAGCACTGCGTTGTCATCGGGTCCAGTCGAAGGTCCTTCGTCAGATCTGGATACGGCCTGGATCCGGCAGGCTGCGGGAAAACCTCGGGATAAACAAAGACACTAAAATTAGCGTAGATGCCATTCTTCTTATGATGTAATAAGTACATCAGGATTTAAGGGAAGTGTTCCCAGTTCCGGCTGACCTAATCTATGCAGCCTAACAAGTCAAGTCACCTTTATTTATATAGCGCTTTTACAATACAGATTGTATCAAAGCAGCTTCACAGTGATAACATGAAAATAATACAAAAAAACAATTTCATCATCGTCCACCTTAAGGCAGATCTATAATATTGTTGAATATTAAATGTCTCCAACTAAGCAAGCCAGAAGGTAAGGCAACAGCGGCAAGGAACCAAAACTCCATCAGGTGACAGAATGGAGAAAAAAATCTTGGGAGAATCCAGGTTCAGTCTGGGGCCAGTTCTCCTCTGGCCAACGAGTGAACAGTGGATGATTATGATTCAGGAGCATTACAGGTCAGAAGTCAGAATGAATCAGTGTATTTGTCCAGTTCCGGTTGGTTGAAGTTGGAGTGGAGAGGAGGAGAGACTGGTGACACTTCAGGTCAGCGGCGTCGTCGTGTCCTGGCGCTGGTCCTTCATCAGATCTGGATACGGCCTGGTTCTGGTGGACAGCGGTAAACCTCGGGATAGACAGAGAGACTAATATTAGCGTAG
Organism: Phoxinus dragarum; assembly: GCA_033366665.1. NCBI lineage: Eukaryota > Metazoa > Chordata > Actinopteri > Cypriniformes > Leuciscidae > Phoxinus > Phoxinus dragarum. The sequence goes on from JARPMJ010008393.1 coordinate 2,543, forward strand.
ACGCCATCCTTCTTATGATGTACCAAGTACATCGGGATTTACGGGAAGTGTTCCCTGTCCCGGCTGTTCTAAACTATGCAGCCTAACATTGAATTATAGAAGTCTATAATGTGTTATGTGTATGCTAGGCCGAATAGATGTGTTTTTAGTCTAGATTTGAACTGACAGAGTGTGTCTGCTTCCCGGACAATGTTCCAAAGTTTTGGTGCTAAATAGGAAAAGGATCTACCGCCAGCAGTCGATTTTGATATTCTAGGTATTATTAACCAGCTGTAGTTTGTTTATTAAGCGTGCAGGGCAACCACCCAGTAGAGCATTACAATAATCTAGCCTTGAGGTCATAAACGCATGAACTAATTGTTCTGCATTATTCATTGAGAGCATATGACGTAATTTAGATATATTTTTAAGATGGAAGAAAGCGGTTTTACAGATACTAGACACATGACTTTCAAATGAAAGATTGGTATCAAAGAGCACACCCAGGTTCCTAACCGACGACGAAGACTTAACAGAGCAGCCATCAAGTGTTAGACAGTACTCTAGGTTATTACGTGTGGATGTTTTTTGTCCAATAATTAGAATCTCTGTTTTTTCAGAATTTAGTAGTAGGAAATGACTAGTCATCCAATTTTTTATATCAGCTTATGCATTCCGTTGATTTTGTCAATTGCTAGGTTTCGTTAGGTTTTGAAGAAATATACAGCTGAGTATCGTCGGCATAACAGTGAAAGCTAATTCCATGTTTCCTAATGATATCTCCTAATGGTAGCATGTACAGAGTGAACAGCAGCGGTCCTAGTACTGAGCCTTGTGGTACGCCATACTGAACTTGTGATTGATAAGACATCTCTTCATTTACTGCTACAAACTGATAACGGTCAGATAAGTATGATTTAAACCATGCTAGTGCAATTCCACTAATGCCAACATAATGTTCGAGTCTATTTAAAAGGATGTTGCGGTCAATGGTGTCAAATGCAGCACTAAGATCAAGTAACACTAATAAAGAGATACAACCACGATCGGATGGTAAGAGCAAATCATTTGTGACTTTAATGAGAGCTGTCTCGGTACTATGGTACGGTCTAAATCCAGACTGAAAATCCTCGCAGATATCATTTCTTTCAAGAAAGGAACATAGTTGTGAGGATACTGCTTTTTCTAATATCTTTGATAGAAAAGGCAAATTCGAGATCGGCCTGTAATTGACTAGTTTTGTAGGATTAAGTTGCGTTTTTTAACAAGCGGTTTAATCATAGCTATCTTAAAGGTTTTTGGTACGTATCCTAGAGACAAAGATGAATTAATGATATTAAGAAGAGGATCTATGACATCTGGAAGCATCTCTTTCAGCAGCTTAGTCGGTATAGGGTCTAACATACAAGTTATCGATTTAGATGATTTGACGAGTTTGCAAAATTCTTCCTCTCCTATAGCAATGAATGAATCAAAATTTCCCTCAGGGAGACTACAATGCACTTCCTGATGCGATACTGTATTAGACGGTTGCATAGTTATAATTTTGTCCCTGACATTATCGATCTTATAAGTGAAGAAGTTCATAAAGTCATTACTGCTGTGTTTCTTGGAAGCTTCTGGGCTAGAAGCTTTCTTTTTCGTTAGTTTAGCCACTGTTTCAAATAAATACCTAGGATTATGTTTATTTTCTTCTAATAGGGTTGAAAAATAAGCAGATCTAGCAGCTTTTAAAGCCTCTCTGTAAGCAATCGATTTCTCCTTCCATGAAATCCGAAATACCTCTAGTTTTGTTTTCTTCCAGTTGCGCTCCATTTTTCTGGCTGCTCTCTTAAAGGAGAACTCCGGTCAATTTTAACATTGAGCTCAATTTTTAGTAAATTTGGAGTGCTGTCAATACAGAGAACAACGACAAAAATCGGTGTTGCCTACACCGTGTTATCCTATTTTTAAAATTTGCACCCTATTGACTTGAATGGGGCAAGTTTTAAACCTGCTTTTATCCTCTTAACATCTTTGATGTGTCATTACAAGTGCCCTAGCCATGTGAGTGATTCCTTCAGAGTGAACACGAGTGAATCTGACTGCAGTAGATGTGAAAGATATGAATAAAAATTATGTTAATTCAGCCAGCGCAAATACCTGTATTTAGTTCCTGTTTTCGGTGGAAGTCCAAAGTAGTCGATTGTCGAGTTCACGCGCGTGATCATAGTAACTAAACCTATGCCTGTGAACTCGACAATCGACTACTTTGGACTTCGACCGAAAACAGGAACTAAATACAGGTCTGTGCGCTGGCTGATATAACATCATTTTTATTCATATCTTTCACATCTACTGCAGTCAGATTCACTCGTGTTCACTCTGAAGGAATCACTCACATGGCTGGGCACTTGTAATGACACATCAAAGATGTTAAGAGGATAAAAGCAGGTTTAAAACTTGCCCCATTCAAGTCAATAGGGTGTAAATTTTAAAAATAGGATAACACAGTGTAGGCAACACCGATTTTTGTTGTTGTTCTCTGTATTGACAGCACTCCAAATTTACTAAAAATTGAGCTCAATGTTAAAATTGACCGGAGTTCTCCTTTAAGGGCCTGAGTGTGCTCGTTGTGCCACGGCGTTGGACTATGTTCTTTAATCTTCTTTAAGCGCAGCGGAGCAACTGTGTCTAAAGGGCTGGAAAAGAGAGAGTTAAAAGTTTCTGTTGCAATATCAAGTTCTTCTAAGCTATCCGGGGCTGAGATGATGAAACTGATTTGGAAGATTATTGATAAAGCAATCTTTAGTGGCAGAAGTGATAGGTCTAACATATTTATAACACGGAGTCGGCTTTGCAGCCTTGGGTAAATGTAATTTACATGCGACTAGATAATGATCTGAGATGTCATCGCTCTGCTGCCGTATTTCAAGTCAAGTCAAGTCAAGTCAAGTCACCTTTATTTATATAGCGCTTTTTACAATACAGATTGTATAAAAGCAGCTTCACAGTGATAACATGAAAATAATACAAAAAACAATTTCATCATCGTCCACCTTTAAGGTAGATCTATAATATTGTTGAATATTAAATGTCCCCAACTAAGCAAGCCAGAAGGTAAGGCAACAGCGGCAAGGAACCAAAACTCCATCAGGTGACAGAATGGAGAAAAAAACCTTGGGAGAACCCAGGCTCAGTCAGGGGCCAGTTCTCCTCTGGCCAACGAGCAAACAGTGTATGATTATGATTCAGGAGCATTACAGGTCAGAAGTCAGAATGAATCAGAGTATTTGTCCAGTTCCGGTTGGGTGAAGTCGGAGTGGAGAGGAGGAGAGACTGGTTGACACTTCAGGTCAGCGGCGTCGTTGTGTCCTGGCGCTGGTCCTTCATCAGATCTGGATACGGCCTGGTTCCGGTGGACAGCGGTAAACCTCGAGATAAACAGATAGACTAATATTAGCGTAGACGCCATCCTTCTTATGATGTACCAAGTACATCAGGATTTACCTGATCAGGCTGTTCTAAACTATGCAGCCTAATTATAGAAGTCTATAATGTGTTATGTGTATGCTAGGCCGAAGAGATGTGTTTTTAGTCTAGATTTGAACTGACAGAGTGTGTCTGCTTCCCGGACAATGTTAGGAAGACTGTTCCAAAGTTTTGGTGCTAAATAGGAAAAGGATCTACCGCCAGCAGTCGATTTTGATATTCTAGGTATTAATAACTGGCCGGAATTTTGAGATCGCAGTAGACGTGGAGGACTATAATGCGTTAAGAGCTCGCTCAAGTACTGCGGAGCTAAACCATTTAGTGCTTTGTAAGTGATCAGCAATATTTTAAAATTCAACGGCATCAACATCTATTCCATGTGATAGTATTAGATCTAGAGTATGATTATGGCAATGATTAGGTCCTGACACGTGTTGTCTAACTCCAATTGAGTTTACAATGTCTTTAAATGCCAATCCCAAAGCATCTTTTTCATTATCTATGTGTATATTAAAATCACCAACAATTAGTACTTTATCTGCAGCCAATTCTGATAGAAAGTCCGCAAATCCTTTGATAAAGTCTATATGGTACCCTGGTGGCCTGTATACAGTAGCCAGCAGAATTTTCAAACGTGATTTATCATTTACACTATATATTTTTAAATTAAGCACCAGCACTTCAAAATAATTATATTTAAAGCTAGATTTCTTAGTGGTTTTGAAAATATTACTATAAACTACAGCAACACCTCATCCTTTGCGTTTCAGACGAGGTTCATGTTTATAACCGTAATCTTGTGGGGTTGACTCATTTAAAGCAATGTAATCGTTTGGTTTTAGCCAGGTTTCTGTCAAACACAGCACATCTAGGTTATAATCTGAAATCAAATCATTAACTATTACATTTACATTTACATTTATGCATTTGGCAGACGCTTTTATCCAAAGCGACTTACATTGCATTTCAAGCTACACATTTACAGACTTATCAATTCTTGCTTTCCCTGGGAATCGAACCCATGACCTTGACGTTGTAAGCGCCAATGCTCTACTGTTTGAGCTACAGGAAGGCTGTATTAGCGCTTTTGAAGTAAGAGATCGAATATTCAGCAGCCCAAGCTTTATCATTTGCTCATCCGTATTATATCTGTTTTTTATTTGTTGAACATCAATTAAATTTTTAACCTTAGATGGGTTTGAACGTTTTTTGGATTTCCAAGCTCGGGGAACAGACACAGTCTCTATATGATGATATCTAGGTGAAAGAGTCTCTATGTGATGGGATTTATCTGACCTTGGTGACGTGAGGCCGCTAGCAGGCGGTCGGTTAAGCCAGTCTGTCTGCTTCCTGACCTGAGCCCCAGATTGTCATGTTTTAGCTCTAAGACTATGAGCCAAATTACTAGAGAGAAGAGCAGCACCATCCCAGGAGGGATGAATACCATCTCTTTTCAACAGGTCAGATTTGCCCCAAAAACTTTTCCAATTGTCTATGAATTCTATATTATTTCGTGGACATCACCCAGACAGCCAGCCATTGAGTGAACACAATCTACTAACTATCTCATCACTCCTGCGAACAGGAAGGGGGCCAGAGCAAATTACAGTGCTTGACATCGTACTTGCAAGTACACACACCTCTTTAATATTAATTTTGGTGATCTCCAACTGGCGGAGTCGAACATCATTAATGCCGACGTGAATAATAATCTTAGAGAATTTACGTTTAGCATTAGCCAGCACTTTTAAATTTGCTTTGATGTCAGGCGCTCTGGCTCCCAGCAAACATGTGACTATGGTGTCTGGTGTCTCTATTTTCACGTTCCGTGTGATCGAATCACCAATTACCAGGGCACAATCAGAATAATTCTCAGTGGGTGTTTCACTGAGTGGGGCAGTGAAACAACAAGTTTACTGAACTTCGCCGTCGAACAAGCCGTTCAGCCTGAGCGAGCAGCATCTTCAGCAGACTACGCCTTTCAGCCGTTTTCTCCTGATGCCGTCTTACCTGTGGCAATCCGTCGACCACGCTATATCCTTTTTCCACTGTCTTAATCGTGCTAGGCGTTGTTTCAAATGCCTCGCTCATCCTGTGCCACGTGCGGAGGCAAGCTGCACGAGGCCGACGAACACGCAAGCTGCATTTCACCTCTTCGGCTCGGCGGTGAAGGGGTTCTCGGATAGGTATACTGAGGCACAGAAGGCGCCCCAGGCCATGCGACACTTCTTGCCCAAGTGCTCGAGTTCAGCGTCCAGCAGACCCAAGCCAGCACCGCTCTCGACGCTGCAAGCCAAGCCGGCGAAACAGGTCTCTCAGCCCCACCCTGTGGCTGACGCCCTGTGAAACGCGTCACGTGTCCCAGCGCCGTGCTCGATGTGGTGCCGCCGAAGTCATCCTAGCCGGACCACCCTCGAAAAGACCTCCAAAACTTCCCACAGCTCCCTGTTCAGTTGAGGCGGCTGGGGATTTTATTATTGTAAACAGGTCCGCAGCAGTGAGCGTGTCTCTACAAACAAACGCCGTTTTCACGGCGACCCAAATAAAGCACAAAAAGAGTATGTTTCACAATCACAACTCATGGGTTTACAGTCCCCCTCCACCCTTCCCTGTTGTAACACTGACTTCTCCTCCAATACTTAGTATGTGCACAAATCACAGTATAAGGGTGCTAGGTCCCCATAAATTAGGCGACCCATCCCAATCAGTGTGTACAACCCTAGCCACACGGGTGCTGGCCTGGCAAGCCATCCCCGATGTGTCGAGTTTGGTCATAAACACTATAAAGCGAGGTTACTCGCTCCAATTTGCTCGCAGACCCCCAAAGTTTGCGGATCACGTGCTTCGCACCGAAGTGCAGAATTTATAAGCAAAAGGGGCGATAGAGATAATCCCCCCGGTGCTAATAAATTCGTGTTTCTACAGCCGCTATTTACTAATCCCTAAAAAAGACGGCAGTCTCAGACCCATTCTAGACTTGAGACTTTTGAACAAAGCTCTCATGAGACAGCCCTTCAAAATGTTACCTATCAAACATATCCTCGCGCAAGTTCGTCCTGGGGATTGGTTTGTCACAACGGATCTGAAAGATGCATACTTTCACATTCAGATAAACCCTCGTCACAGGCCATTTTTGAGGTTCGCCTTTAAGGGTCAGGCTTATCAATACACCGTTCTGCCGTTCGGTCTGTCGTTAGCGCCCCGTACATTCACGAAGTGTATGGATGCAGCGCTTTCTCCCCTGAGACATCAGGGAGTGCGCATGCTAAATTATCTCGATGATTGGCTGGTGCTAGCACAGTCGAGAACCGAGCTTCTAGCGCACAGGGATTTGATTCTCGGCCATTTGAAATGCCTGGGTCAAACTGCTCCCCAGTCAGAGCGTGGTCTTTCTGGGTACGATTCTAGACTCTGTAACCAGGACAGCGCGGCTCACACGAGAGCGCGCACTCTCGGTGCAGACGCTAGCAGCCTCGTTCAGAGCGCACGCCCCTCAGGATATTTCAGAAACTCCTCGGTCTCATGGCGGCAGCATCATCATCAGTATTCCGTATGGGATTACTGCGCTGCAGCACTGGCTGAAGCGCTGTGTAAAACCATGCATGGCAGTCAGGCAGCCTGCGCATCACGGTGAATCACGAGTGTTTGAGAACACTGATTCCCTGGTGGGCTAAGAACTGGTACAGCAAGGGTGTGACCATGGGAGTGGTTTCCAGGAGGAAAGTGGTGTTCACAGACGCTTCCAACCTAGGTTGGGGAGCGCTGAACGAGGGCAAGCCTGCCACCGGCCTCTGGTCGAGCACGGAGCAGAGCTTACATATCAACTGTCTAGAAATGAAAGCAGTTGGGTTAGCCCTCAAAACATTTCTGGCAGACCTAGTGGGTCACCATGTCTTAGTCCGCATGGACAATATGTCGGTGGTGGCCTACATAAATCGCCAGGGTGGCATCAGGTCAGGCAGCCTACATGCTATGGCGAGGGCCTTCTCATATGGGCACAGACCAATCTGAGCTCTCTGAGAGCAACACATATCCCAGGCATTCAGAATCTGGGAGCGGATATGCTATCACGGGGCAACACTATTGTGGGCCCTCCATGTACGGCCCCTAAACGGGTACCCAGGGACCTTCCTGAAAAGGTCTTAAGCACTATCTCTGATCCAGCTGGTGCTTGAAAAATAGTTTTGACCCAGAGTCATGTGAGGTACCTGTGGTGCTCTTTCCTACAGGAGCTGTTGGATGCGGGTCGTTCCCCGTCCACGCTCAAAGTGTATGTGGTAGCTATTGCAGCGCATCATACTCTGGTAGCTGGCCAATCATTAGGAAGAAATTACCTGGTGGTACGGTTTCTGAAAGGGGCTAGGAGGATTAACCCCTTCAAACCTCCTTCTGTGCCTCGGTATGATTAAGGCCCGACGGTGTCCCGACGGGCATAATCACATTCATATATAAAACCCGCTTTTGCTGGTTAAAGATTCCCATACTATATCCTGACGGTGTCATGGTTATTGGGTATATTATGTCGGTGTTAGTGCTGACACATGTATATTATTCTAGACCCGACGGTGTCTGGTCTGATATATATATATATATATATACTATATATATATACTGTATATATATATATATATATATATTGGGTTTTCTGGCTTGTTCTGTGTGCTCAGGGGTCCTGCATGCGTTTTGCATGCGTCCCCACTGCGTATAGCTACACAATACGAGGTGACCGTTCGAAAGGGAACTACTCGGTTACTATCGTAATCTCAGTTCCCTGAGATAGGGAACGAGTATTGCGTAGCCGGTAGGGATGGCGAAAACTAAAAAAATTCTTGACCGACCACCGAGCCTCATTAGCCGGTTGAAACCGGTTAACCGATTAGTTTAAAATATGCTACGCTATTTGAAATAACAGCCATTTCGAGCCGCGCCTGCAATTTCACAACTCTGTCGCATCTCTCCGTCGCTCTGCCTCCCGCTCTCACACACACACACACACACACACACGGCGCCGGCGCCCCCCTTCCACTCAAGTCACTTTTTTAAAATCCCCAACAGCGTGAAACATGAGTCCCGCAAACGCGGCGCCGAGGAGCTTGTATGTAATCGGAGGACAAATGGCTCCTTAGTTTCGAAATGGTTTGGGTACAAGGTGATCGCGTTGAAAATAAAGGCGTTTGTCTAGCATTAGAAGCTCATTTGAAACATTGCCGCGGCTCATTTCAGAAAATGACAGCTCCGAACCGAAGAGACGGCGCTTTAGTTTGAGGTAACTGTTAGTGCTAACAATAATAAAGAAAGATGATCATCATCACCTTATCTGTTACCACTGAAATGTATTTGTAATGTATTTTCATATTTAAGCACTGTATTACACAAGTTGCAACTTACGTTACATCTGTGTCATTCTGTTTGGTGAAATAGTCCCACACACTACTATTTTCTGCACGCGACTCCTGTCGTCTGCCCTGGCTCTAACCTCGAGTGTGTTAGCCTGTAGCCTTTACTTTCTGCAAACCTTGTGAGCGCGCGAACCCAAACGCTGTGACCTCGCGCCGAATGTTTTTATTGGTTTATTAAGTATAAACGGGCGAGTTATGAAAGATTGAGTGAGAGGGATTTGTTCACTTCTTCACACAAAAAGATATTGGAATGATGCTAACTGTAGTAGCGTTTAGTCCACTGTCTATAATAGAATCATTTAGAGATCACTTTTTTTTTTTTAACCGACTGCCGAAAACTTTGATCGGTTAACGTTGATACGGTCAACCATCGGTCAAACGGTCATCGGTTAACATCCCTAGTAGCCGGCCGCACCATAGTAACCTGGAGAGTTGTCGCTTCAGTCGTTAAAACCTGCTATAATGGCGAATTTCTGGGGCGTGGCCTTAGCCTATAATAGCCCCAGAAATTCGCCCCGCGCCATTGGGTGTGCAGTTGCTGCAGCACAGCCTATGAGCAGTCAGATGCTCAATGTACTAGCTGTGCAGCTGCAAATGCGTTTTACATATAAGCTTCAGTAAATCGAGGAAAGGGAGTTTCCCCACTGCGTATAACTACGCAATACTTGTTCCCTATCTCAGGGAACTGAGGTTACGAAAGTAACCGAGTAGTTTACGTACATGGTTATTTTGAAAAACTGAGACATTTCCCTTCGTTTGTGCCCTTCGTTTACACGCAAACGGAGAATTCGCCTCTGAAAATGATTCTTTCTAAAAACTCCAGCCAGAGTGGAGATTTTGAAAAACCAGAACCAGAGCCTGTCCTTATTATCCTCTCTGGAAAAACTGAGTTTTAGGCAGCCGACGTCACAGTATGTGACTATTTTCATAATTCTGATTGGCTAATGTGGGCTTGAGCTTCTCGTTACACTGCCACCTACAGGTTTTGCATGCTCTTGACGGCATATACACGGGTCCGTGTAAACAAACACTTTTCTGAAAACTGACAGGTTTGTTATAACGATGTTATTTTTGAAAACGGAGAGGCATGAAATGTCCATCTATGAAAATAGTCGTCCACGTGTAGCCTTAAATACACAAGACTAATGACTAGACAAGGGACACCTGTGAACAATGAACCAATGACACCATGAAAACACAAAACACATGGCAGGATCACATGACTAGAACAAAGGATCACATGACAGATGAAACAAGAACATGAAACAAAACAAAACCGTGACAGTTATATCTTTATTTTGACACTAAATTAATCTCACTTCTTAAATATTTTCGTTAAATAAATAATAAAACAATCCTTAAGATTTATTAAATATTATGAAGAAATAATTTAAGAAAATACATGCACTTAAAAGCTTAATGTTAGTGTATCAATACAGTTGTATGCCTTCTTGTCATATTTCTTTACCATGTCTTTTTTTTTCCATTGTTTTGTATCTTTTGCATTTTTATTTTTGTATATGTATTTGTGAGTCCATTAATCATGCAGATTGTGCCGAACCAAGTGTCTATGGGTTTTACATGATCTCTGATCAGTTTTATACATTTGTACACGTTTTAATTAGACATTAGTATACGGCCTGTTTAGCTGAGCAATCCATGTAACAAACAAAACAAGCCCTGCAAATTGATAAAAGAACACATATTACACAGACACTTGACATTTCTTTTTAGATTAGTTAATTGCACATATTTTATTGTCACTAAAACATTTGCAATATGTTGGCAAAAAGTGTTTTTTTTTGGCCTGAGTTTTTGTTGCATTTTCACAACCCGGTCTCACGGCAATTAGGCCTAGTTAACGAGTATGATTTTTCAAACACTGAAACAGTGAATCATTTTGCGAATTGGTTCAATTGATTCAAAGCTTTTTGAAAACCTTCGTACACACACACACACACACGCACGCGCACACACACACACACACACACGCACGCACGCACGCACGCACAGACACACACACACACACACACACGACTAGGGAGATAGTAGTATATAAAGCCCTTGCATTCTTACTATCCTCGATTCAATTTTGAATGCGTGTCTCTACTGAATTACATCTTACACAATTAATTGAGTCTCCTACTCGCCCAAATCCAAAACACCCAGAGAAATCTACTCTAATTGATTTGCTATTGACAAATGCTCCCCATACATTTTCTGAAATTGGTGTGTTTGCTAATGACATCAGTGATCATTGCACGATTGCTGCAGTTAGAAATGCCCAAATTCCAAAATCCAGGCCTCGATGCATTGAAAAACGTGATATGAAACATTTCTCCTTACAAGGTTTTACACATGATTTATTTTATTTCAATTGGGACAGCATTAGGCTTGTTGATGATGTTGAAATAGCCTGGAAATACTTTCATGATGGATTTTTGCAACTTATTAATAAACATGCTCCTTTGCGTAAGTTTAGAGTCAAGGGACGAGACAACCCTTGGTTTTCGACGGAGCTTAGCAAAATTCTTCATGAGAGGGATGTGGCTTGGGCAAAGGCTAGGAAATCTGGGGTGGAGGCCGATAGGATTAATTTCAGACGACTACGAAACCAGTTGACAGCAGCTGTCCGACATGGCAAATCTGAATACTATCTAGCGGCTACTACAGACAATCTAAATAACCCTAGGACTTTTTGAAAGTCTATCAAGTCAATTTCTTTAACTAAATCCCATAATGAACTGCCTCCCCATATCATCAGGGACAATATTACTATCTTGGATGGATCGGCGATGCTAGAATGTTTTAATGAACATTTTGTTGCATCTGGTTCTTTGTTTGACCAATCTCTACCTCCAAAAACCTCCCCTTCTGATGGTAATGCTGCTGGAAGATGTTGTGTTGGCCAGCCTTTTTCTTTTACCTTTGCCCGTTTTCAATCGATGATATACATAAAGCCCCAATGTCACTGGACATCAAAAAGCCTGCTGGCCCAGATTGTTTAGAGCCATATTTTTAAAAAATTGCTGCAGATTTTATTGCTAAACCGGTCATGTATATTTTTTATTTGTCTTTGGTTCAGAATGTTATGCCATCAATCTGGAAATCTGCCCATGTCCTCCCCTTGTTAAAGGGAGGAGATCCTACCTTGCTAAACAACTATAGGCCTATCTCCAACTTCTCTGTGCTGTCAAAGGTCTTAGAACGACTAGTAAGTGAACAACTGAAAAACTTGCTGAGTGTTAATAATATTCTCTCAGAGTTTCAGTCGGGTTTCCGAAAGGAACATAGTACCATCTCTGCTTCACTGAAGGTTGTGAATGACATCATTGAGGCACTGGACAGCTAAAAGATGTGTGCAGCTCTTTTCATCAATCTTTCCAAAGCTTTTGATACGGTGAACCATTGTATTTTAAAACAGAGACTGCTCAACATTGGTCTTTCTGAGAAGGCAGTTGGTTGGTTTGAAAATTATCTGTCAGATAGGACTCAGTGCGTCACCTTTGACGGTATCTCTTCAGGTTTCTTACAAGTTGTATCAGGGGTTCCTCAGGGATCGGTGCTGGGCCCACTTTTATTTACCATTTATGTAAATGACCTTGGTTCAAATGTCCACAATGGTCTGTTTCATTTTTATGCTGACGACACAATCATTTACACCTGTGGAGAAACTCTTCACCAGACCTTTCAGTACCTGCAGGATGCCTTTGACACTGTACAATCTGGGCTATCTGACTTGAAGCTTGTGTTGAATGCAAATAAAACCAAGACAGTCCTGTTTTCAAATAATAGGAACTCCACAGCTATCCCTCCAAACATTGTTACTCTGCAGGGAAATCTAATAGAGCGTTTGGCTGAGTATAAGTACTTAGGGCTTTTACTTGATGACCATTTGACTTTTAAGGCTCATATCCAAAAGTTAGCCCGGAAACTTGGGTTAAAGCTAGGGTTCTATTTTAGGAATAGGGCCTGCTTTTCTCTTGCAACAAGGAAGAAATTGGTCGAGGCCACTTTCCTGTCTCTTATGGACTATGCTGATTTTTTATATATGCTCGGCCCGAATAAATATTTGCACCAACTGGATTCAGTTTATCATGGTGCACTGAGATTTATTACAGGGTGCAAACCCTTTACACATTGTTGCACTCTGTATAATCTAGTCCAGTGGCCCTCCCTTGCTCAGCGCAGGCTAACCCGGTGGCGATTGTTTATATATAAATCCATCATTGGGACATTGCCCCCTTATTTATGTAGGCTTATGTCCTTCAAGGCCAGCACTCACTCTCTGCGGCCTAATGATAATCTCCACCTGGTTGTGCCAATAGGGCTCGCACAGAGTTAGGGAAGCAAGCATTTAGAATTTCTGTTACAGAATGACTTAAACCTTGATAAATTGTTCTCTTTTGGTCAATTTAAGAGGCTAGTAAAGTACCGGGAAGCAGGCACAATGGGCACCTGTCCTTGCTTCCCAAATTAGCATAAGTCTATAAAACGTTTTTTCTTTTTCTTCATTGGTCGATTCATTGTTAACGTATTATGTCTTGTATGTTAATTTTTTTTTCTTTCTTCGCTGGTCGATTCATTGTAATTCATTGTTAACGTATTATGTCTTGTATGTTCATTGTATTTATTATATTTTGTATTCTATGTGGAACTTTTATTGCGGCTTTCTTGGCCAGGGCTCCTTCGCAAAAGAGACTTGTTCTCAAAGGATTTCCCTGGTTAAATAAGGGTTAAATAAAATAAAAATAAATATATTCTCCATCAGCCTGACTTTCTCCCTGCATTTATCACATGTGTAGCTTTCAACGCTGACAGAGAAGGTTATACTATACATGTGGCAGGCAGTGTAAGTGACAATAACAGGAGATGACATGACTCACCGTGTTTGTTGACTGATCCAACTCACCACAGTTGTTTGATGGACATGTATATTGTGATGATTAAATTATATCAAGCAATATATAAGGCAGGTAGAAAATATAAAAAATAGAAAATAGAGTTTTAAAGCAAAGCTATAAGGAGATACAATGTAATCTCAGGAAACCATTGTGCAACAGTGAAAATGGGACGTTAAGGAAGGCTGGAAGTGAAAAACTTCTTATTGTGCATAATTATTAAGCAGGTTTCCTTTTACAGTTAAAATGGACCTAAAAAGATTTTACCTTGCACTGAAACGTAAAAATAAATAAATTAAATGCTCATGAGAAGAATGCAATACTAGAAATTGCAAGTGCAAGTTACAAATTGCAAATTAAGGTGTGACCAATGGACAGCAAAATGGTCATTGGTTCAGCAGGGTCATACAAAACAGGAAAAAGAAGAAACTACACATATTACTGTTTACTGCAAAAAAATTAAATAGGAATTAATGTGAAGAATTAGGTGTGAAACCATCAGGAACTCTTTAGTCTCCAGCGCTACCATTTTTCAGAATTGAAACCTACCTGGAGTCTCCAGCAGTACAAGGTGTCAGGATCTCAGGGACTTTGCCATGGTAAAAAATCCTGAAATATGACTGTAGATAGACAATCTATCTGTCTGAAGGCTTTTGAGAGGTTGAAAGTTACTCTTGAAGGACCACCACCAGTTCAAGTCAGACAGAAGGAACTGTGGCGAGGGAGTCGTGTTGTGAGCTGCTACTAACAATGAGCAAGATAGACCTTTCAGGGTAGGAGATGGACTGAAAATCAACTCCCAAAACTTTTCTGGAAGATAATTTCTTCAAACAGAGGTACGAGTGGATGTTGTGCTGGTCCTTCAAGAATCACTCCCAACCTATCTGTCTATCTATAAAGCCTTAAAAAACAGTCTTCACGTGTTTCACAACACTAAAAACTTGTGATACTTATTTAGTGTGGGTCATATTTCCTGATTTTTTTACCTTAAAAAAGTCTCTGAGATCCCGACACCTTGAACTTCTGGAAAATGGTGGCACTGGAGACCACAGGGTTCCTGATGGTTTCTCACCTAATTCTTCACCTTATACTATTGTCTAAATACTAGTGTCTTTTCTTATTTTCTCATTTTGCTGACCATTGGTCACACCTTAATTTTGCAATTTCTAGTATTGTATTCTCCCCACAGCGTTTTTTCACTTCCAGCCTTAACTATTATGTATCACTTATAAATGATAAATACAAAATTAAGAGTAGTTATTAAGATTGATGTGGTTTGGAATTAAACATATGATAAGAATGTCAACATGCATAATAATTATGCATGCACTGTATACACACATTTCACTATTGCTGTTTCACTATAGTGGCACTACAAGTATGGAAATGTACATTCACAACAAAATTAAATCAATAGTAATAATGGTGCAAAGTATTCCAATCAATGATTTAAATAATTCAATTAAATAAAGCAAAAAAGGATATTCCCCTAGTACCCTCTGGACCCCAGTGTACATAAAATTGTATTAAAAGAATGAGGAATATACTTTATTTTCATCAATTGCTAAATGTGTTCAGGCTACCGTGTACTTAGAAAATGTATAGTTAATAATATTTTAGTTTGGAGAAAGAAATTAAACTGATAAAGCCAAATATTTTACAACAAAAGCCACTAAGGTTTCTACACAAGGAAAACAGCAAAGTCTTGTAAGAAAAAGAAAATGACAACCACATTTAAAACTCATCTTTATTATAGACGATAAAAAAAGATCATGAAATAGTAAATCAAATAAATTGTTCATTAATCCTATAAATGCCCAGTTTTCGGTCAAGCACTTGGCTCAAAATTACACACGTATAATAGACAGTGATGCCACTGTCTCTTTTTGTTTGCTTGTTTGTTGGCTTTCTACACACAAAATGCACATCTATCATTCCTTCTCCCATTATAAATACAACCATATCTTTATGTTTATTAATGAAACATTGTTAAAGCTGTGAGCTCAAACAAAGAACCTTTTATCTCAAATCACAATCAAGTTACATCCTGTATTTTTCTGCCATGTGTGTGTGTTTGTCACTGTTACAGCTTCTCTATGCTGGCAGCCACAATGGCAATTATGCAAGCATTTATGTTTGTGTTTAAATGTACATACAGTATTTCAGACAAGTATTTGTGTGTATACATTATTCAGTGTTAATGTTTTGACGTATATATATCGTATGTACACAGTGTGTGAATATGTCTTATGGTCCAAGTGTGCATAGCTATTTGCTCGCTTTCCTAATTCTAAGCACGTGTCAGTTTGTCCGAAAGTACTCAGTAAGCACTATGACGAGTCTCAAGCTACATTTATTGTTCTTCTGTATCTTGGTGGGATAAGCGACTGTGTGAGTTTCAATGTGGCGATTGTGTGCTTGCGGCCGGTGATTCCGAACGTTCTAGCTTGACAGCAGACTCTATGCTGATGGGTGAGGTAGAGGAAGGAAGGACACCTGAGCTCTTGTTCTCAAGTGAGGAAGAGGATGAAGGCAAAGACACCACGATGTATTTCTGGAGAGGGCGTGAGCCGCCCACAGCACCTGTGTTTCCAGACTCAAGTTTGACAAGTGGCTGTAAAGACGTGGGGGTGCTGGGGACTGTACTTGTAACAGGAGATCCAGACTGGGAAGAGCTGAGAGTGATTACCTGGAGGAAGAGTTTACATCTACAATTACAACAGATATATAGATTAGATTTTGACACTTTCTGAAGAAATTGTGAATTTCAGTTCCACTTGCAAAACTCACTGCTACGATGTTGTGGGTGGTTTTAAGGCATTGCATTGCCATTTCTAAGGTGTTGCTAGGGGTAGTTGGTGGGTGGTTGCTTACTTTTACAAATCAAACCCACCTCTATGTCTCTGACATTCTGGACATACATATGGCTTGAATTTACAAATCTCATTCAATGTAAATGTATGGGATTTTTATTTATTTATTACTTTTCTAAGATTTGCATGAGAGTAATGAGAATATGATTTTTCTTACATTACAATAATGCAAAATGTTCAGAAAATGTGCTTAATCGCCATGATAAAATTAACTGGTTAAAAGTACATGGTTAAAATAGGCTTTAGCTAAAATTTAGATAGTATAATTACATTGTTTTCTTTACATTTTGGGGGCCTGACCATTTCTTTGTGAGATTTGTTTCAACTAGTTCAACCAGACCAGCAGTCATATCACCCTGTAGCATAAGACTGGTTGCCCACTGAAGGTAAAGCAAGGGTTGAGCCTGATTGAAAGCTAGGTTGCTGCTGAAAGAGGTGTTAGAGAGGCCAGCAGGGGATGCCCACCCTTTGGTCTGTGTGGGTCCTACGCGTGGGTATGCGCGTGAAGTCACCATCGGCTGGAGTGACTGCAGTTAAACAGCAGTAGCAGCAATAAAAGGATGTTATGCTGGATTGACAATAACGATTTCTTATACAGTATTTAAATCAATAGGCTACTGATAGCCGGATTCTTAAAGGAAGTTGTTCCATGGCAGAAAAAAACACTTCCTTACATACACTTGTGAATCGGAATCGGATCATGACACCATCTGTATTAATACTCAGCCCTAGCAGAGAGCTCATATACATCAGACAAAACTTGTTGGATTGTTAGAGCCAAATTGGTAAACTTAAACTGAAAATCTCTCACTAATGAGCAGATCAGTATGGAGGCACAGAGCTCTATCTAAAGTAAGATGCAGTTACACCTCCTAAGTCTAAGTGGCAAAAAGACTTGAGCGTCAGCATTTGTTTTCAGCGTGAAAAAGACACAAAACACATCCGAAATCGGAAAGAGCTTTGCGATTGACTGTACAACTAGATTTGACAAGAAATCGGATGTATATTTTTAGACTGCCAATAGCTACAGAACAGAGAAGCAAATGGATCGCTACAATTCATAGAAACAACTGGACTCCAGGAAGCAAAAGGTGGATTTGCAGTTATCATTTTGTGTCAATATGCTGAATTTAGGAGTAAAATCATACCCTATATATGATTTTCTTCATATGCTCCTTTGGAATTCTCTGCCTCTTGATCTTAGGGAAGCTCAGAGCTATGACATTTTTAAAGGTAGACTTAAGACATTTTTTTTAATTAGCATTTGATTGTTGATGTTACTTTTATTATTAGAGCTTTGCATTGCTTATTTTGTGTACAGTGCTTTGAGAAGTTGCTTTTAAATAGGGGTGCACCTATCCGATATTCAGTATCAGTATTAGTCCGATACTGGCCAAAATCACTGGATCGGATATTGTGTGAATCGCGGTATTATAATCCAATCCGATCCGATCACGGACCTTAGTCCTAAACTGTCATACGAATGCTTAACAACACCTGAGAGACATGCCGTGAAGAGAGATGAGCAACATGCGTCACGCAGGGTACAAAACCCGCCCAATTGCTTCTTAAAAAATAGCCAATCGCGTTTCGGGGTGGGACAGGGACCGCGGACTTGGCAACACTGGCATAACGTCACGTGAACGGTAGCTAGAACGTGAAACTTAAGAATTATTATGTCAGCTGTGCGGAGTTATTATAAATCAGATATATGTACAATAACAATTTTAGAAAAAAAAAAAACATTACGATGTCTAGAAATCAATTTCAATAGTAACGTTACATTGGGTTTAATTATTATTTTAATGAGATCTACTAATATTGTTGGTGCCGAGAATGTTCAAGTGAATAAATGCATAGATCCGCAGACTCTGTTTGAGTTCTTTAATGGTCTAGTGGCAGATCTTTTGCCAAGCGTGTCACAGGTTACGGGTTCTACTCCGTACTCATAGTTTTTTTCCCTCATCAAATCCGAATATGTTCATCAGTGGTTGTATACCAAGCAGGGACACGTTTGTGTGCATTTTGTTTTCACAAGGAACGAATAGAGAGTCTCCGCAAATAGCGATATAATGAAGAGCGCGTCCGAGTGAAGACTGTGCGCGAGCCACAAGAGAACACACTGTATCCATGCACCTGATAGCAGCGGCAACGAGCACTCAGCTTGATTTAAAGGGCACCTATTATGGAATTTTGAAATTTACCTTTCATGTAGTGTGTAACATAGATCTAAGTGAACAAAAACATCCTGCAAAGTTTGAAATATGAAAGTGCACCGTATCTAAAGTTATTGTCTTTCAAAAGTGAGAGTCGACTCTGAGTCATTTTTATGAATCGTTAGAAGACCGAAGCTTTTTCTCTGACTAGATGACGTCAACTTGTCAAGTTATTTGAATACGATACGCCCACTTATTGCGCTCCAAGGCCAGGAGAAAATATCATGGTGACGAGACGCTGTGTTCTGAAGTGCGACTCAAAAGCAAACTTTTTTCATCTGCCCAAGGAGGAGCATTTGAAGACTAAGTGGCTACAATTCACTATACCACAGAAGTATAGTCCGAGCCTTGTGCTTTGTTCGCGTCATTTTGAAGACGATTGCTTTTTAAATGCAATCAAACTTGGATTCGGGAGCCGGCTGATATTGAAGGAAGGTTCAGTTCCAAGTGTATTTGCATCAGCTTCCTCCTCCGTATCACAACCTGTAAGTGTTATTAATAATTTTTGCTTTTATATTTTATGTAGCATGCTTAATAATTATTTTGTTTGTTGTGTAAGCACCATCTAGCTTCTAGGTCTTCAATGGCAATTGTATTGAGATATGTGAAGTGTTTGTCGTTGTTTTAGGAGTTGTCTAAAGAATAGAGTAATACCTTGTAGTAACGTAACTGCATTTTTTTTGTGTGTAAAAACGTTATGTTTATGCATCGGGCTAATGCAAACAAAGACTGATTGTGCTTTTACAATATTAACTCTGGGCTATGCTCGCTAACATAACATTAAATTATTTATCTTATTTTTCGTTTTTTACTACAAACTATAAAGCAGTGGACTATAATCATTATTATAACACAATTTAATTGATAAAAGCATCATTGTACTCCGTGTTAAAAATAAGTATTATCTCTGTAAACACTGCTGGGTCATCTGACCAATCGCAGATTAGCGTCGCGCAAAGGAGGGGTTTGGAAAAACGAGTCGTTGGACGAATCATTTGGGAGTCGGTGAGCAAATCAGGTAAAAATAAATGCATATTATACGAAAACAAAAGTGTTTTTTGTCATTGCATGCACGTAAAACTGTTGTTGGGGACTCCCACAACAACATTAGGAACATTTTAAATGTCATAATAGGTGCCCTTTAAAAAACAACACATTTTAGCGCTAGATCATCTAACTATGTTAATTAATGCTCCCAGATGTTACATCATGTGAAAAAACTTTAGAGCTTGCACTGTCTACCCTAGATTTTTTTTCCTTTATCAGGTGTAATGACTTAGACTTTAATTTGTGAGTGCCTTATTGTACTGTGTTCTATTGTAAATTTTATAAGGAAGATACCATTATTTTTTATGTTAGGTTATACTTATTTAAGTTATGACTACATAGAATTTTGTGTTACATCCAGTATTTGGCACTGGAATTATATATTTTTTTATTTGCAGTTGCACTTTAAATTGAATTCATTGAATGGTGCTGAATAATTAAAAATGTTGTTTCAAGTTCAGTTTAAAAATTGTTTTAATAAAAATGAAGCAGCAGTATTACACAACTGAGTCATGTTGTTGTGGGCTACGCATTTCTTCCTTTAGGGGAGTAGAACATTTATTGCACTGTTTGAGCATGATGCTTTTTAGATGGGTAGGTTAAGCACAGTGCATCCTCCTGACGAATGTGTTATTAACAACTTAATTAAGAGGGAGAAAAATATGGTATTGTATCGGTATCGGCAGATACTCAAGTTTGTGGTATCGG
The DNA here is from genome assembly GCA_033366665.1 of Phoxinus dragarum. NCBI lineage: Eukaryota > Metazoa > Chordata > Actinopteri > Cypriniformes > Leuciscidae > Phoxinus > Phoxinus dragarum. Next base: position 23,137 of record JARPMJ010008393.1, read on the forward strand.
TATCAGACAAGAAAAAGTGGTATCGAGCCACTCCTACTTTTAAAGGCGCTTCAAAGTTTATTATTATTATTTGATATTAAAGTTATATAATGTATTGACAACTCATCAATTAAATATTTACCATCGTATATTATGCATAATTGCAGGTTTTTAAATAATAACTGACAAAAAACGACCCATTTTTTCACAAATGTTTGTAGAAGCAGTCTGCATGCCTTTGATTTATGGCCATGGAAGTGATTGGAGTACCTGAATTCAATGATTTGGAGGGATGTCCCAATACTTTTAGCAATATAGTGTATATAACATTGATATAAGTGATCACATGGATTTAGACCTACCGATATTGTATTTATATATAGCGTTCCGTTTTTTCCAAATTTGCTTTATGTATTTCCCTGGCATCGAAATCAGGCACATATAAATGTCAGGAAACACAATTCCTGTCTGCATGTCAATATCCATGGATCACTGGATCTTTGGTAAGTTGTAAGGAACACTATATTGAGTCCAACCTTTAGTTTAAACTGATAATCGTTTGTTTTACTTATGTTTTCGCAGTTTCCCCTATTAAATCCAGTCACGCAGCAGCTCTTTTGCCACTCAGTCCGGCTGAGGGGGGTGTGGGAAAGTGACCTCAATGCATACCCTCTATAGTGATGGGGACACTATAATGTAACAAGCACCGTCCTTCAGAAGAGACATTAAACCGAGGTCCTGACTCTGTGGTCATTAAAGGGTCATGAAATGAGCTCTTTCAGCTCAAGTCTAGCTCACAATATTTTTGAAAAATGCAACTTAAATGGGCGTGGATGACTGTGAGGAGGGAGTGGAGTGGGTGTGGTATGGCACGGCAGGGATAACTATCATTGGCCAGTGGCCCATGCATATTGACTGTCATTAAAAATCTGTGGTAAAACGTGAGTAAAAAATGTGTGATTTTTTTTTATAGCTGGCAAAGTTAAAGTCTAATGAAATACACTGACACCTTATTTCTGTCCTTTTTGTCCTTTCAAAAGCAACAAAACGCCCTGTAATCGATTTCTATCGAATAAAACATATTAAATGTACATGTATAATTATAATGTCATTATAAAATATATAGTTGTTTATATACACAATATAAATGCATATATTTGAAAATAAAACATTTTCCGCTTAAAAAAAATAAACGTTCCGTGAATAGCCTCGATCTACACGCCCCCTGAACCCCAATAATAAAGATGGACAGTGACATCGAAATGTACAATGGCAGCAGTACGCAGGGCTCTGTGGAGGTGGAGGACTTCTCTCCTCCTGAATTCCTCTGCCCTATCTATTTGAACCATTAGCCAGTGCCGTGACTGTGGAGGAAAATATGGACGAACCGGAGGCCGTGCGGATGGGAGAAGTGTCAGAATGGTGTGGATGGATGTAGCGCTCTTTCAATGCCTTACTTAATTTTATTTAAGTTAAACTAATGAACAAAGGATAAATAATGTCTACACATTGAAATTGCAGCGCCAAAAATTATTTACTAAAGAGCGCAACGTTTTGAACAGCCAGGTGTTCCTCGGGGCACAATACCTGTGTGGAGTAAGATGCAACTCTTTATAAGAAAAGGTGATGATAATGATTAGAAACACACTCAGTGTCATGTGAAAACAATTTTTTAAACCACAATCTAAATTAGAGAGCTGCTGTCCTGCAGAATTTGGCTCCAACACTGAAAAAAAAAAAACTCACCTGGCTATAGCCTTAGTAATCCTGAAGACATTGATTAGCTTGTTCAGGTGTGTTTGATTAGGGTTGGAACTAAATTCTGCAGGACAGCGGCTCTCTAGGACCGATGAACTACACAAATAATAGTAAAAACAAAATAAATCACTGTTACGTACACACTACACTAAGGGTAATGAAGGGGATGGATTTTGGAATCCAATGCTGCTTCAATGTTTATCTAATGAGTGATTATATTATAATCAAGGTATCAATCAATATTTGTCCTTCTACACATCACGAGTTTAATGACTTCTCTAGGCTTATGAGATTTTAATGTTATAGAAGTTACCAGTGTGATTACTGAAATGTTCTTTTCATGTATTCTCTAATGTCTGTCTTTGATATGAATGCATTAACAGTGCTTGCTCATTTAGCCCAGCTTCCAGAAATTACGTATGGACTTCTTTAAAAGCACACTATGCAAGATTTCAGTTTTTTCAAACAGCGACCCCTAGAGTCACTGTGGAGTACTTGTATTTAATGTTACTGTCGTAAATATAACTCACGCAGAGCTGTATCTGCACTCACGGCCTGATCCCCTCCCCCCTGTATACCGGTACCTGTTCAGTAGGATGGAAGTGTCGGACATCGAACAGGCACAGATAGACTCCGAAGATGTCTACTGACCAGGTAATGTTTCATGATTTTATACAAATATTAGGCTACTGCTTAATTGTATATGTTTTGCCGTAAAGCAAGTCTTGAATCTCGCGAGATTTGGTGGGGCGCCGCCACCTCTCAAACTGCATTGCTGGTTTTGAAATCGAAATGACTTCGAAGCTGTTATATTAAGGTACAAATCTTGCATAGTGTGTGTAGTAGCAATTTTAATCTTTTCTTTGTTATTTTGTTTTCTCAATGATAAAATATGAATGCCATGTGTTCTGTATTTTGAGCTTTATATTGTAACGTTGATACAGTTGTATGTGTGACACTGAGAAGACCCCAGGCTAGGGAGGGGTTGATGCAACCATGGGGGGTCCTCAGTTCCTGCCCTCTGGGGTGGGTGTTTAAAGAATGCTTTGATGAGAACATTATAAGACTCCAGAAAGAACACCTATCTGGGTCTCACTCTGCCTGCAGACTGTCTGTGAAGGCTGGGGTTTTTCACCCCAGCCTGCAGCTGGCCTGTGTGGCTAGAATGGGAACTATTCTTGCAAGAATAAATGTATATTTTCTTTTAAATACAATTTGAATCTTGACGTCTCTTTTGCCTGGGAATGCTGCGTTTGTTAAATATTGTTTTGCCACAACAGTGTGCCTTTCTTTAACATCAATACATACATCTGTTTTTCAAGGGTACTCTGACAACTATGGTCACAGGGGTCATTGGAACCAATAGTTTGAGTGACCATTTTGTAGCTAAAGTCTTTACTTTACTGTGTTAGTTTAAAGTGTCCTCTCCTTGAGAGAAAAAAAAAAAACATAGTATCTTGATGTTTTGAGAGGACTCACCTGTTTATAGCTAGAGCCTGCCAAATCCAACCTTGGAAAAGCTGTGTGTCGATGTGTGCGTTAGTCTTTTTCGTTACAGTTTAAGGCACCACTGGCATTATTGGAGATAGACTGAGTTGTTGTTCTGGACATGCTGGCGCCCAACCCAAATCTGCGACCTGAAAGGTCATGTCGTGTATAAGGTCCGAGTGTCAGCTGCATAATCGATGGAGATGCTTCAATCTATTTATATTTGTGTGGAAAATTACTGAGTATCTATTTCTTAGCCAATAAGAATCATTCAACCTGAAGCTTAGGACGTAGCTTAGACCTTGGTGAAGGGTATAATTGCTGTGATCTTTGTAACTGTAAGCGGGGCTGCCTACAAACTCTGTGAGAGTCTTGAAGCTGACTTCTGCCTAATGAAACTGCAAACTATCTTCACTAAAACTTTAATTTATTATAATTCTGACTTGTCTTAATTAATCATTTCTGGTTCTGGGTCTTTGACTGTAAATCCCCTTACAGTAAATAATGCAACGCATTTAATTTACTACCAGGCTATATATAATAATTAAAAAGTAGTATAATAAATAAATGTTATATTTATAATTTTAAAAAATGAAAGAAAAAAAAAACATAATAAAGGCTACTCCAAGAAAGGCTTTATATCGAACTCGTCATGTAACCCTGATGGTGACAGTGTTTAAAGTATGTATCCAAAAACATTCTCTTTGTAATAAATAATTTTCTAAATGATCTCCTCTTGAAGGTTCCTGTTCCTTGTCAATGCGTATGTATTGAAGGGCATTAACATCATGATCAACTTGTTTAAAATGTAATGCTATAAGACTAAAAGAACAGGTAATAGTTCCACATATAAAAATATTGCATCCAGTGTGTGGATGACTAAAATAATTGCATTTATGCGTAAAAGCACACTGAGCATAATTACCACAAGGAAGAGTCGGAATGCCTCGTGGGCCTAGATGAGAAGGAAATTCTGATCTACAAGCATGTCACGGAAGATTTTGATGTCTAAAAACTAGTTTAGGATCTTCCTTAAAAATGCACGTTAATTTAGGATTATTTAGGAAAACTTTTCAAACCTTCAAAGTTTAAACCAAATGCAGAGATACATTTTAGATTTATTCATTTAGCAGGCTCTTTTATCCAAAGCACAAACATCTTTTGTTAAATCAGTGGCTTGTTGAGAATAAGATTAATCTGTGCTACAAATTCTGCACACTCACTTAAATTGGCTAACAGGCAAGCTTTAGACAAAAGGTCTAGGGTGGAACGTTTGAGGTAAAATTTCCAGGATTATCACGATATTATTATTCCTCACAGCGCCTCAACGTAAAGTAGGCTCAGTGTGTTATCCAGCTGTTGTGGGCATTGGCTGGTTTGCATGTGCTGCTTCAGATCTGCGTTTGAATAGCGCGCAATCTCCATGGGCGTGTCACATTAGCAGAGTAATGAGCTGCCAGAACGATAATGAGAACGGCTGATCTCTCTCTCTTTTTATATAGATTACATAAACAGAGAATATTTCTTTTAGTTTTGAATTAGATGTCTGAGTGAATAGTATTCGCTGAGTTTTGTTTAAGTTTAGAGACGTGCTTTAGAAAAAAAGTTCACGGAGACGGAGAGGCAGAAAGCACACCCCTGTATATTTTCTTTATTTTACAAAAGCCCAAATTCGATTGTAAGTGGATACATAAAAAAAGTAGACATTTAACAGCTTATTTTTTCATATTTTCTTAAGTCTGTATGACCAAAACTGACGGAGTATTTTAGGTCTATTTTGCTGCTATGTAAAAAAAAAAAAGAGCAAAACGCGCCCACAGCGTTTGCTGACCCCCAGGGGGTTAATGGAAGGGAGACCACACACTTTATTACAGTCGTTTTATGGATATAAAGTTTACCAGTTTATTAAGCACCCCCTGAAAAGCTGTGTATAAATTAGTTTACTGTTAGTTGTAATGAGTGAATTCGCTGTGTATGTTGATGATAATGAAAGGGGAGAGAGCGTTATAAGACTTTAATTTGCACTTTTTATACTGTATTTGTTCAGCTCTTACGGTGATTTTCTGGAGTAAAACTGACACTTCATATTTTGTGTGATGTACAATAAACTTTATAAAACTCATCAGTACATTTTTGCCCATCATTCGGACGCGGTCCGCTACAACAGGCTTGTACTAATAGTGGATAAAAGCAAGATGAAAAATAAGTTATAACCGTAATTGAACTAAACTATACCTGTTCTATCTCTATACAGCATATATTCTCTGCTCTGTGGGCATTATTGTCAGACTCCGGGTCGAAATGAACACCGCTACTGAGAGTTTCTGTTTAGATATTATCATTCCGTGAGATGAGATGAGATTGTCCTGCCACTGAGCACAAGCTTGTGAGGCTCTGCCCTCTGTAGCAGCTCATTTGCATTTAAAGGAATACACACTAAAACGGCACGTTTTTTCTAAGTCCCCAAAAAGTGAGAATTTAAACATGCTGTAAAAAAATTAATCTGTTGGTTATTTTGTGCTAAAACTTCACATACACACTCATTAGAGACTTATTTTACATCTTGTAAAAAGGGGCATGATAGGTGCCCTTTAAGCTGGACTATGAAACTATTTTGTTCTAGATCTGCTGTAAAGCCGAAACAAACTTTATTGCAGATGGTTTCTGTTATCGCTGTAAAGCTGCTTTGAAACAATCTGTACTGTAAAAAGCGCTATATAAGCGTGGTGAGTTGACTGTTCTTATAAAGAGTTGCATCTCACTCCACAAGGGTACTGTGTCTGATGATGTACCTGACATATTCAAAACGTTGCGCTCGTTGGGGCATTTTCAGTGTGCGGACATTATTTATCCCTGTTAGTTTATTGTTATCTTATTGTCCTGCACCAGAGCCCAATTTGGGTTTTGGATATGCACACCTTTTTTTTGCTCAACTATCATGACACAAATTCCTTTAAAACTCTTACCCTGCTGTGTGGATGCAGCCCCTGCACTTGTTGCCATAACAATATACTTGGTTGCTGGGGGTGATGGCTGAGTGGGCGTTCCAGGGCGAGTGGACATGAGGGTGAGCCGAACCTCGGTACTTTAATGATGCTGGGTGTGCGTGAACCACCTGACGCTGACAATCCACTCTGAGACATTGACAGAGTTGGCCGTGGCTGCAGAGGGACAGAGTGAGCATTCAGGTTTGATTTGAATGATTTTAACAAGGTATTTTTAGAAAAGAACTACTGGGTATGATTTAAACCAGCTTGACAAAAGCTTTATTTCAGATTTACTCACCTGTGTGATAGTGAGTGTGGTTCTGTTAACAGTTTGGGCCTGGAAGGAAGCCTGTTGCACGGGCCTTGATCACATGTGAACAAAGCATGGTGCCCAGATAGCCAAAATCTGCCTTGTATTGATCCACCAAATCTGGTAGTGGCCTAGTTTTTTGCAACCACACTTGCACAATGTTTCTAAACAGAATGAGAGAGAGAAGTACTTTTTTTTTTTTTTTACCAGATAAGAACAAAAAGAAGAAACTCCAATTCAATAGGATTATACAACATCAATAAAAATAATAATAATAAATATTATTATTATTAGTTCTGAGTGTGAATGTGTCCCAGCAAAAAGTCCAATTCAGATTCAGATTATTTTATTTAATGACATGTCAGCATTCAAAGCTATTTTCATGGCAAAATTCCACAAAGTCCAATCAATAGCCCTTTTCACACAGCACGTTGATCCCGGGAAATTGACGCGAAATTGCCAGAGTGCCTTCTGGTGTGAACGCAAACACGTTAGGGTTAGGGACCTAGTAACATTGCCGGGATCATTCCCGGAACGCGCCCCTGTGTGAACAAAAGCCAGGTTTAATGCCGTAAGGGGGTGTGTCGTAGTGATGACTTTGATGAGTTTGTGTTCGTCATCAACAAAGAAAGAACGAAAAAAATGTCTGCAAACTGGAACGAAGCAGAGACCAGGGAGCTCCTTACTATCCACGCTGAAGCTGGGATCGTTCGCCAGCTTTGTGGAACGGTACGCAATGCGTTAGTGTACATGTTTTCGAAGCGTACGTTACACGTCTCATCCTGACGTCACGTGTCTTTACGGGATCTTACCGGGATGTGTGTGAACGCACTCACAGATCCCGGAAAATCACTGGCAGTGTGAATAAACCAAAATCAAACGATCCCGGGACAAATCCCGGGTCACATTATCCGTGTATTTTCCGAATCTCTGTGTGAAAGGGGCTAATGTAAACTTGGTCTAGGATATAGTGGGTAGGGATGATGTAGAGACCAATCAGCAACGCTTGGTTGCTCAGATTGACAGGTCTAATATTTCCCATGCGTCATAGAATAGGAGTACACAATATTGAGGTAGAACAGACAGCACTGGAAGATCATCTGTCATCCACCAAGATTTTATAATTTATTTATCTACATAATAGTATTGTTTTGGTTTGCTTGTGTTTACAAGTGCAAGCAGTTCTTACAACAATCAGATCACTTAATTTGGAGAAGTTTTTGGACTTCTGATAAAAAGGCGACCATGGCTCCAAATGCCACAACTTTTTATTGCTTTTGAGCTATCAACACAACATTTTTTTCAGGTACAATTGACATGATTGTGAATGGCTTTTTTTTAATGATTTTCATACATACTTTCTAATAGTCATTATTTCAAGTATGAACAATAAAAATATGAAATCATTAAAAATACCTACAGGGTGTAAGGGGTTAAAATGTAAATTTATTTGCATAAATAACAACAGTAATATGAACAAACTTGGCAGCACCTGAACTAGAACTACTGCTCATCAGAATGACTGACCGTGTTGTTGTAAGGTACTTACAAGTAACAGACTCTGGACATGATCGGCTCCATCTTATCAATGTTAGATACCACTGGCCCATCCATCACAGCTTTAATACGAGCACCCTCTACAGACAGTCGAGGGATGATCAATGTCTTTATCACCTACATGAAAAGTAAAAGACTTAAGTTTACTCTCGGTGAATGATCAGCACACTGACTGAAGTGATTCAAAATAGTTTACTGAAAAACTTATACAGGGTAATGCAGGTATCAGCACTTCAATGTAATATTTTTTAAGACCTTACCAAAAACATTTTAAGACCTGCACATCACTTCGACTTCTATGCAACAGTGTTGAAATTCGCCCACACACAAAATCACCCTGGATATTTCTGGCATTAAATTAACTATAACAGAGTAAAGGTCCATAGAAGTACATAGAAAACCATAGCAAAACTACTAGGTTACTATCGTAACCTCAGTTCCCTGAGATAGGGAACGAGTATTGCGTAGCTATACGCAGTGGAGAAACTACTTTTCCTCGATTTACTGAAGCTTATATGTAAAACGCATTTGCAGCTGCACAGCTAGCACATTGAGCATCTGGCTCGCTCATCTGTTAAAAGCACTATATAAATGAAGATGACTTGACTTGACTTGACATGAAATAAATGTTTTTCTCCATCAACTGCACATTCAATGGTGCGGGCGCCTCTGACGTGGACCAATGAGCTTCCTGTTGGTCGGAGCTAATGAGTGTAAATTAGAAAGTTGTCCGGATCGAAGAGAAGAATATACGTACCGAGTTTGGTTACTGTAGGTAAAACTAATACCCCATTTTTGACTAAAGGTGGCGCTACTGAGCCCCTTACCACGCCCGTTTCTGAAACTTCGCACAAGTGTACTAGGCAATAAATTTTAAGTGTCTGTCGAGTTTCATGCAATTTGAAGCATGTTAAGAGCCTCAAATGCATCCAAAAAGAATATAAAAAGTTTAAAGCGTTGCCATGGCGACAGTATTAAAAGATATCAATAATCCTTTCACAGGTCTACATCTGCCGTGTGTTTACTTATACAGATGAAGTTTGAAGCAAATCGGGTAAAAATAAGAGGGTGAATTCAAACCATTTTGAAAGTGACACACTTCCTGCTGCCAGTTGGTGGCGCTATAACTTTGACTCACAATAGTCACATCCATGTGATCGCCCTCTTACAGCGAACACACTGCTGAAGTTTCATCAAGATCAGTTAATGTATGAGGATGTTATAACACACTTCCTGTTTCCAATATTCGCCATAAATTCGTTTCCTCGCCACGGCCAAAACGTTCGAGATATCAAAAATCCCCTCGCAAGTTTTCATCCTCAATGTCTTGACTTCATGCTGACCGAGTTTCGTGGTGATTGGTTGAATCGTCTAGGAGAAGTATTTTAAATTCCATTGAATGCGTTTTTCTAACTACCCCAAATAGCCGACTTCCTGTTGGGCTGGGGTAAAAAGTCAGAGCATGAAGGATATATGAACCGATGAGATCTATAAGTTGTACCGAGTTTCATATTATTTCATGCAAGCGTGTTTGATTTATGGACCAAGTTTTCGGACCCCGTTCCAGGGGGCGCTGTCGAGCGTGTCACTTCCTGTCGACAGTAGGTGGCGCTATTACTTTAACTTAAAGTTGTCATGGTAGATGTGTTCAGGGCAGGACTCTTATCAAACGTGTGAAGTTTGGGGCAGATTGGACATGCCTTCTTCAGTAACACCAACTTCCTGTTTCATTGCATTAGCGTGCTTTAGCACTTAGCTAAGATTAGCTAGCATGTTTTAACATGTTTCTAAATGTATATAACTCAATGGCATATTTAAAATGTTGTTAGTACTGCATCACAGTGTTAAACATGTCACTTCCTGTTGCCAAAAGGTGGCGCTATTGCTATAACTGAAAAGTGTCATGTAGATGTGTTCAGGACAGGACTCTTATCAAACGTGTAAAGTTTGGGAAAGATTGGACATTGCCTTCTTTAGTAACAACAACTTTCTCTTTCATTGCATTAGCATGCTTTAGCACTTAGCTAAGAATTGCTAGCATGTTTTAACAGGTTTCTAACATGTTTATTACTCAAGGCATATTTAATATGTTGCTAGTACAGCATCACAGTGTTAAACATGTCATTTCCTGTTGCCAGTAGGTGGCGCTATTACTATAACTGAATATTCTCATGTAAATGTGTTAAACATGAGAATATTCAACCGTGTGAAGTTTGGGGCAGATTAAACATCCAATGCCTGAGTTACAGCAAATTCCTATTTAATTGCATTAATATCATGATTTAGCACCTAGCTAATGTTTGCTAGCATGTTTTAGCATGTTTCTAGTATGTTGTTAACATGTTTAACACTTGCTGGCACTTTTTTGTATGTTATTAGGAGTCCAAAACAGTGTTAAACATGTCACTTCCTGTTGCCAGCAGGTGGCGCTATGACTGTAACTGAATTTGAGCATGGTCATGTGTTCAGGACAGAACGCTTATCAAACGTGTGAAGTTTGGGGCAGATTGGACATTCAATGCCTGAGTTACAGCAAATTCCTATTTAATTGCAGTAATAGCATGCTTTAGCACTTAGCTAATGTTTGCTAGCATGTTTTAGCATGTTTCTAGTATGTTGTTAACATGTTAAGCACTTGCTGGCAATTTTTTATATGTTATTAGGAGTCCAAAACAGTGTTAAACATGTCACTTCCTGTTGCCAGCAGGTGGCGCTATGACTGTAACTGAATTTGAGCATGGTCATGTGTTCAGGACAGAACGCTTATCAAACGTGTGAAGTTTGGGGCAGATTGGACATTGTTTGCCTGAGTTACAGCAACTTCCTGTTTCATGGCGAAACATCAAAATTTGTCAGGCCGCCGAGGACACGCCCTTCGACGAAAACTCTAGATCTTCGCAATTTAACGTCGCAAAGGCCTTAAGATTACACTCACCAAATTTGAAGATGATCAGATTAAAACTGTAGGAGGAGTTCGTTAAAGTACGAGGCCTGAAAATGGCAAAAACTGCACAAAAATCAGAGAGGAAGTTCAAAAATGGCTGACTTCCTGTTGTGTTTAAGGCTATGCTCCAAGAGACTTTTTTGTAGGTATTAGGTCATTACATGTATGTACCGAATTTCGTACACATACGTGAAACGTAGCGGAAGGCGCACTCCGTTGAACCTTTATAGGTGGCGCTATCGAGCCATTTTGCCCCGCCCAATTGTGAAACGCATATCAGATGTCAATTTTCGCCAGTTCTGACGCGTGTGCAAATTTTCGTGAGTTTTCGTGCATGTTTAGGCCCTCAAAAATGCGATTAAATGCGGAAAATAATAATAATAATAATAAATATAGCTGCAAGCAGCCATTACGGGGCCAAGCGCAAAAGCAGACGACGAGATATGCCTACATGGCTGAAAGTGTGAGACAAACTGCAGCAAGGAGCAATTAAAGACATTTGAAGATGAATTTTGGCAAAATGGTTGAAAAATCACATACAATAACTAAAAATATGATTATCACTTTCGACCAATAGGTGGCGCAATTACGAAACTGATGTGATGTGGTCAGAGTGAAGTGACAATGACACTTACAAAGTTTGGTGTCAATATGTCAAGGCATTGCAGATATAAAGCCTGAATAGTCATTTTGGCATCATGCCTCAACTTTGCCACTGCGGTATACGAAAACGGTTTCGTCTATCGACGCGAAATCCATAACTTTTACTCGGCACGGTCTGGAGATGACACGATCCGATTTTGGTGAAATTCAGGACGTTCGGTCTAGGAGGAGTTCGAAAAAGTAGGTTTAAAAGAAAATAAAGATGGCGGACAG
>JARPMJ010008394.1:0-35020 GCA_033366665.1 Phoxinus dragarum
TCAAAATTGAAATACCCCACCTCCCTGATGCTGAATGGGATGGCTCACCCTGATGTGATTAAGCCAATAAAAGGTAATGAGACACGCAGACACATAATGAAAAGGGACACGAAGAGAGCCAGAGAAAAATATACCCGACAAAAAACAAAAACCATGCATAAGAAAAATGCCCAAATTGAGTACCAATTCGAAGCAGAATTAAGAAAAGAAAAACTATTGGACGCTGCTTATCATAATGAGTGGTATAGGTGGGCAAAATATACTGTGAGACAAGCCACAACAAATACTTGTTTGCTATGTTCACCCTCCCCATTGAAAAAATTGAGAATAGTCCCCAATCCATATGATTACATGCACTGCGCCAAGTTTACTGCAAAATATTGCGACCAGAGAAAAAGAAAAAACCATGGTACCATACTGTCCAGCAGACTGTTTGGCAATGCTAGGCCACTACAGGGGGTTCTACAGTCAGCAAGGGTGGGGAAGTGAATGCCAAAAATGTATAATGCCAAAATGTATAATGCCAAAAACGAAAAGCTGCATACAAACGAGAAATTCCAGATAAGTACATATTGGATATAACTTTAGAGTATGAGTGTTTCAACAAAACCAGAGGCTATCAAGATGTGGGAATGTTTGACAGCAAGTGTGCCATTATATGGCATCTGGACAGTGAGATGTATGATGATCCAAGTGTATATAAATCCACTAGTATAATCTATGCTACGGCCACAATAAATAGTAACATTACGGTGATACAAACTCAAGACGATTGTGAAAATGCCACCTTGAGCTTCCCACTGAGAGGACCATTAGAAAATCAAACTGAAGCAATAGCAGACTATTTCTGGCTATGTGGGGGCAAACGACTGAGAGCCACTTTATTAGACTGGAAAGGACTTTGTGTCAGAGTAAGGCTAGCCCAGGAAGTGGGAATTGCAGAGTGGGATCCGACTGAGTTAAACACGGTAGAGACACTGAACAAACACAGACACAGAGCCAAAAGAGCATATGTCCCAGACCCTAGTGTTCAGCTTGATGCAATAGGGCAGCCAAGAGGGATACCTCATGAGTTCAAAGCTAGAAGTGAGGTACTGTCGGGGTTTGAATCAATACTTCTGTGGATACCCGTTAACAAAAATACGGAATGGATAAATGACATATATTATAATCAGTAGAGATTTATTAATCACTCAGACGATGCGCTTGAAGCACTAGGCCAACAACTGAAAGCCACTAGCAAAATGACCTGGTAGAATAGACAGGCCTTGGATTGGTTGCTGGCGGAAAAAGGTGGAGTGTGTGAAATGTTTGGATCTGACCGTTGTACCTTTATTCCAAATAATACAGCCCCGGATGGGTCCTTTACTCAGGCCATGAGGAAACTAAAGGACTTGAAAGAGGAGGTCACTAAAAATGCGGGGAGAGACAGAAACTTTGAACACTGGATTGACTCCATATTTGGATCATGGAAAGAGTGACTTATTAAGGTGGGAATAATAATAGCGGCAGTCGCTGGTGCTTTCTTTTTGTTGTTCTGCTGTATTGTGCCTTTCCTTAGATCGATGCTGGCCAGTGCTGCAGCCAAACAGATGATCAATGTATCAGTGAAGAGATCAGGAGTTGATGTTGAGTGCACAAATTCTGGGAGTGTATCCAAATGCCCCAGACCTGGATGAGTGGGATGAATTCCTGTAAGACGTAAGGACAAAAAGGGTACCTGATTTCTTTTAATACTATTTTTGGACTATGTTTTCTGTAGAAAGGGAGATAGCCCAACTGTGTATTTTAATTTGGGGTAAAATTAGGTAGTACAAGTAAAAACACTGGGTAGTGTAGGGAGTAAGTTAGAGGGATTTTTCTACATTCCTTTTATATGATATGAGGACCCTTTTTTCCTGAATAATTACTTATATTGCCTTTTGCATGCTTTATACTTATAATCATACTGAAAATGTTTGAACATAATTACACTAACTGTTTATTTTTTAATATGTGCATGAGAGGGGACGAAAAGAAGGTCTGAAGCAGGTCATTGCCCGTGGAACGAGGTAATGCAACAAGACACTAAGGGACCAGAATTTAATGTTTTATTATCACTTGTATAATACTTAAATCAACTTTTAATAATTTTTTGAGTGTGTTTTATGAATCATTGTAACAAGCCTAGGAGTTGGGACATCATATGCATCTGCCCATTGGAACATTGGAACATGTATATAGTATAGTGTAAAAGGGGAATTATTTGCAAAGTGCGGTCATTGCTTGTTGAAGAAACAAGAGTAGACTCAACCGGTGGTTTAAAAACCCGCTGTCTGCTCCAACACCAGATAGCGCCATAGGCAATGCCTGGGCACCTCTGGCAACGATGGAGCAACCCAGATAGCACTCCAGGCCACCGGAAGCGCCTGCGCAGTTCCTCTGGCACCGTGGGATGGACCTAGAAAGAATGTGAATGTATGATTATGTATTGTATGAAGGATTATGGAAAGTTGAAGTAAACACATCCCTCTATTATGATGTTTAAGAGGAGGGTGAGATCTTTTACTCCATTCTAGCTAAGTGGGGGTGGAGATGTTTGGTCTTATGCCTCCTCCAGGGTGCACCTTCGTGAGTGGGCTCTATTGGTAGAGATGGGTGGTCAATGTTGACCATATATGATAGATACTGACAGGAGGCTCGTTCATGAAGATGCATTCTGGGTGCTACTGTTTAAAGGTGGGACTAGAGGTAGTCCCAAAGGGGGGTTGTGTGGGAGAAATCCACCTATCAACTTCATTGCTCAGTCACAATGGTCACATACATAGCTCAGTTACAATGGTGCAAAATGAGAAAAATAAGATGTAGATAAAAGGTCAGCTGAGTTGGTTATGAAAAGATGGCCTTGAAAGGTATCAAAAGTAAAAGCTTGTCCTGAGATAACATTGCTGGGAAAGTAAAAGCTTGTCCTGAGATGACATTGCTGGGAAAGTACACTGAAAAATATGAATGATATCATTTTTTTTTTTAAACACGCATGCGCTGAAGGCTGGCCACAATTAGAAGTAGGTCAAGTGGGTAGGAACTTCTGAAATAGTGAGGAGGAGCAACCGCTAAGAGATAGTGGGAAGACCACTAATTGGACACTTAGAGATAAGAAAAAGTATAACCTTGTAAACCAGCCATGTAGAAACCAGATGTCTAGCTACCATCTCACTTTGTTGAATGCTCAATAAAGTTGATTCTTCTGAGACCTGAAACTTCGACTCTGCTAGAACTTCTTTGAAACCTGAAGCAGACTTTGAAGACTTAGAATTTTCCACAACACACGCTTCTCCGGTAAAGTCGCCCTTCAGATGATTCTGACAGCGAGGAAGAATTCACCTTTTCCTCAGAGGAAGAAGATCGCATCTCAGACGAAGAACGGCTGCATTTTCAAGAGCGAATTGATCCCGCCGAGGGAAACAAGTTTGGAGTAAGTTGTTTAGTGTTATATAATTATTTTTTCTGATTATATAGAACTATATTTTGCTTAGTTTTGGTGAGCTTTTGACATCTTACAGGAAAGATTGCTTTTAAATATCCCTAACATTCCTGTATATGGTCGTGTAAATTCTTTCAATGTGATACTTCTCTCTAAACATATTTGTATTATATTTCACTCCGTTTTGATTAGCTTATGACACTGATTAATGCTAAAAATACTGCCTTATGGGTAATGTAGCTTATTTGCGAATATCTGCTTAGGTGTAAATATGATTTCACCCGTCTAAATACTAGACAGTAGACATTATATTTGTATATATAAATGTTCGGTTTTGGTTAGCCTATGACACTTCTAATATCACAAAAATAATGCCTTATGCACAGATGATTGTGAATACAGGTGTAAATGTTTGAAATGCAATACCTGCAGTCTATATGGCCCATCAACAGATACCCGCGGTGATGCGGTCTATGTCCCATAAATAGATATCTCTCCGTCCTATGGCCCTTCAACAGATATATACATGCATTGTGTGTCCATACCCATTAATCGGCCATAATATACAAGTAGGGCCTACCTATTCTTGTGTGAAATTACAAAAACTGTTGTCTTTTTTTTTAAATCCATGGCCATTAGTGATTGATAATGATAATAATACAGTTTATTTGATTGTGTTATCAACAGATGTGACAATGAACATGTCCAAACACCTGTCCCGAAGAGAGCCAAAGCAAACAAGCAACAGGTCCAAGTCCACCCTGTCATGGAAAACCGAGACTGATGTTGACATGGTTGCACAGACTGCGCGATTCCTGCCCGCTCGGGAAACTGGACCGCAACAGAGCTCTGTTGACTCACATTCGCCCATGAGTACATAGGTATATGTAGTTCCCTTTCAAAAGCTACAATCGATGCTGCGCTGCTTAGCGCATTGGGAACGTCTTTAAACGTGACCCGCTGTGAAAATAGTGTGTAAACACGTCGATGGAATCGTCCGGAAGTAATATAGCCTCGGTCGGTGACGTCATCAGCGCGCGTCATCGGCGCGCACCCGCGACGCGAGGCTATAAATAGATGAGCCGCAGGTGCATCGTCAGGTCTTTTTTCTTCAGAGACCTCTCTGTGTTGGTGTGCAAGCATCTATTTTCTCTCTCTGCTACAGATCTTGTTAGGAGTTATTTAGCTTTATACCTGACAGTGTGCAGATTTTCTCTCTTTCTCATCTCTTGAACGATCTTAAAAAGAGTTTCAAAAAGTAAAAAGAGAAATGAGTCAGCAAGCTAAGCGTTGTGTCCCTCCATGTTCTCGTCCTATGTCAGAACTGGATACACACACTTACTGCTTTATGTGTTTGGGGGAGGAGCATGCGGCCGCTGCATTGGAGTCAGGAGAGTGCGAGCATTGTGAACTGTTCACAGTTAAAATGCTTCGTGCTCGTCTTGGCTACTTTCAGTCCGCACCCGCATTATCATCGTGGGGCTCCCAAATGGATTTGGCTGACGAGCAAGAGACGGGTCCGTCCCTTTCGCTTGCTTGTTCACCAGATCCACACGTTCCCTCGCGTGATCCCGAAGCGCACCCCGGTGCTTCTTCGGCTCACGCAGGGGACGATAATGAATCTCTTGGGTCTACGGACTTTGAGCAGCCAACCTCTGAGCGTTCCTCTCGCGACGAGAAATCTGTCGATGAACTACTCGAGGTGGTTACTCGCGCGGTGGCCAGATTGCAGCTTGACTGGCCTCCGCGAACAAGAGACCCCCCAAACGCAGTAAGCTTGAGGATAGGTTTTTGTCCGGTGGCAGGGGGGAGGGACCTCAACATCAGTCTCTCCCCTTCTTCGAGGACCTCCATGATGAGCTATCTAAATCATGGAGAAAACCATATACCTCTCGTGTTTTCGTGCCCTCGACGTCGACTTTTTCGACTATCGTGGGGTGCGAAGGCGCGAGGGTATGCGGAGATGCCCCAGGTTGAAGAGACGCTCGCGAGCTATCTCTCGCCTGGGTCTGCATCTTCGCTTAAAAAACCTCCCCTCCCCTCGAAGCCGTGCAATGTAACATCTTCGCTCGTGGGTAAAGCTTACCAAGCTGCAGGTCAGGCTGGTGCTGCGCTGCACACAATGGCTGTGTTACAGGCGTACCAAGCTGACCTCTTGAAGGACCTGAGTGCGGGGTACTACGATAGACGAGGAAGCGTTTTCTGAACTACGCCGAGCCACAGACCTGTCTCTCCGTGCCACTAAGCAAACGGCCCGTGCCCTCGGCCGTTCTATGTCCGCTTTGGTTAGCACGGAGAGGCATTTGTGGCTCAACCTCACGGGGATAAAAGACAAGGACCGTGTCTTTCTTCTTGACTCCCCGGTTTCTCCCTCTGGCCTGTTTGGCGACTCGGTCAACACAGTAGTCACCAGGTTCAGGGAGGTTAAGAAACATGAGGAGGCGTTTGTTCAGTTTCTTCCTCGCCGCACTCAAGGGGAGGGGCCATCGGCCACCCAACCTCTCCCCGGTCCTTCAAGACCTAGGGAGGTGAAAAAGCAGAGCGTGGCGAGCCGCGCTCCCCCTAACAAGAATTGGAGACAGGCTGTTCAGGCTCAGCAACCTCCCAAGCCAGACCTCAGGACTATCATCAACAGAAAGAAGAAGTCCTGATGGTCTGGCGCCCAGTCTGGTGGGAGTAGCCCCCCGCGGGACGGGGCGCGTATTATATCTAACCGCCCCTCCTCGTTACCCCCCATGAAACCTCTCCATCCCCGCCACCTCTTGGTGGCTCGGGGGGCATCGGTTTTCCAGCGAAATGTTAGATGTTCCGTTACTTCCTGCTCTCATCCAGGACGCGGAACATCTAACATTCCATCAAAAGGAAGTGTTAAAGCTGATACCCCTATCAGAGAGTCTGGCAGCGTGGGAACTTCTGCCAGGCAGTTCTGCTTGGGTACTAAGCACAGTACAGATAGGATACAGAATCCAATTTATTCATCATCCTCCGCGTTTCAACGGCGTGGTCTCCACTTCCGTAAGACCGGAGCTGATGCATGTACTGTCACAAGAGCTACAAACTCTTCTGAGCAAAGAGGCCATAGAACATGTTCCTCTGCCAGAGAGGGAGTTTACAGCAGATACTTCCTGGTCCCCAAAAAGGACGGGGGGTTGCGTCCAATCTTAGATCTTCGAGGCTTAAACCGTACAGTCAAAGCACTCAAGTTCAACCGTCAAGACGGTCGTTTCGCAAATTCAACATCACGATTGGTTCGTCACGATCGATCTGAAGGATGCATATTTTCACATACAAATATTGCCACAACACAGGAAGTTCCTGAGGTTCGCTTTCGGGGGCGAAGCTTACCAATTTCGGGTTCTTCCATTCGGCCTAGCCTTGTCACCCCGCACGTACACCAAATGCATAGATGCAGCTCTGGCTCCACTAAGACTCCAGGGCATTCACATTTTTAATTACATAGACAATTGGCTAATACTAGCACATTCGCAAAAGATGGCGCTTCAACACAGAGATATTGTGTTAGCTCATCTAGTTTCTCTAGGGTTGAAAATCAACACCAAGAAAAGTGTTCTTTCTCCTGCCCAGAGAACGACTTATCTCGGAGTCGTTTGGGATTCGATCACGATGCGGGCACAATTGTCTCCCGCTCGAATCGAGACCATTCGGCTAACCATGGGCAAAGTCAGGTTAGGCCAAGATCGCACTGTTCGTCAGTACCAAAGAATGTTAGGTTTTCATGGCCTCAGCATCCACGGTGATTCCTTTGGGGCTGTTGCACATGAGACCGTTTCAGTTGTGGCTAAAAGCCAGGGGATTTCATCCAAGGGCCAATCCTCAAAGGCAAATAAAAGTGACGCGCCGAGGGCTTCGTACACTATCTCTGTGGCTCAGACCCCAGTTCCTCGCTTTGGGTCCCACTTTAGGGGCACCTTGTCGTCGCAAATTGCTAACGACAGACGCCTCCCCGATGGGCTGGGGAGCGGTCTTAAGTGGTCGTCCAGCTCAAGGGGAATGGGAGGGTCATCAGCTCGATTGGCACATCAACTGCCTCGAGTTGATGGCTGTATTTCTGGCCCTGAAATACTTTCTCCCTCAGCTGAGAGGCTGTCATGTCCTAGTGCGGGTGGACAACACAGGAGCAGTCTCTTACATAAATCACCAGGGAGGTCTGCGCTCACGCAATCTGAACAGAATAGCGAGGCAGATTTTTCTCTGGGCCCAGGAAAAGTTCCTGTCAATCGGGGCAGTTTACATTCCGGGGTATCTGAATGTGGGAGCGGATTTACTGTCCAGGCAGAAATTACCAATGGGGGAATGGAAACTCCACCCAGAAGTAATAAAACAGATCTGGACCAGATTTTACGAAGCGGAGGTGGACCTCTTCGCCTCCCATCAGACAGCGCAATGTCCCCTCTACTTCTCTCTGAGTCACCCAGCCCCCCTGGGTCTGGATGCGATGGCGCACACATGGTCCAAAAATGCGCCTTTATGCGTTTCCTCCAGTGGCTCTGCTCCCAGGAGTTCTAGCCAGAGTTCGCCAGCAAGGGTCTTGCCTCTTACTGATAGCGCCGCGTTGGCCGAACAGAGTATGGTTCTCAGAGATAATATCTCTCCTCAACGGCTCGCCATGGGCGATTCCGGAGAGGAGGGACCTTCTGTCCCAGGCGGAGGGCACGATATTCCATCCCAGGCCCGACCTGTGGAACCTTCATGTTTGGCCCCTGATGGGTACCAACTGAGGGACACTGGGCTTTCGCCTGCTGTTATTGAGACCATTCTAAGTGTTAGGACTCCCTCCACTAGAAAGAGTTATGCCAACAAATGGGGTGTTTTTGAAAGGTGGTGTGTTGTACATAATGCAGATCCGGTCAACTGCCAGATTGCTTCAGTTCTGGATTTCCTGCAGGAAAAGTTATCAACAGGCACATGCCCCGCCACTCTCAAGGTTTATGTGGCCGCTCTTTCGGCTTGCCACGCCTTGGTTGACGGGGGTCCCACTCGGGAGAAATCCTCTGCTCACTCGCTTCATTCGTGGGGCCAGACGACTGAGGCCTTCCGTCAGAACCAAGATCCCTTCATGGGACTTAGCAATAGTCCCTTGAGGGTCTGGTTGAGACCCCCTTTGAACCTCTAGAGTCAGAGTCTGATAAACTTCTGACCCTAAAGATGGTTTTTTCTTATGGCTATAACCTCTCTAAAAAGAATTGGGGATATGCAGGCTCTGTCAATATCGCCACCCTGCTTAGACTTTGCCCCAGGAATGGTGAAAGTGATTTTGCATTCTCATCCTGATTACCTGCCTAAGGTACCATTCTCGGCTGTACATCCGGTCACTCTAGAGGCCTTCTGCCCTCCACCGTGTTTTTAAATATCTCTTCAAAAAAACATAAACCGTGTTTTTAAATATCTCTTCAAAAAAACATACCGCTGGATCTATGTTTGTGACGGAGTCCTTCTGTCACGATCACACACAGGAACAGGAGGATCCCTGCAGGCTTTCCTGCGTTTCTTGTGAGCACACCTACACAACCGTAAGGAGTCCAGACACCTTCAAGCACGGCGGCGTGGGTATTCTCGTTCCCAATGCGCTAAGCAGCGCAGCATCGATTGTAGCTTTTGAAAGGGAACGTTCCGGGTTACTTGACTGTAACCCTGTTCCCTGAAAAAGCGGAACGAGATGCTGCGCTGCTTTGCCCGTGCTGATGATGTCCCAGAACTGCTCTTCAGACAAAATATCCTGACGATGCACCTGCGGCTCATCTATTTATAGCCTCGCGTCGCGGGTGGTGCGCGCCGATCGACGCACGCTGATGACGTCACCGACCGAGGCTATATTACTTCCGGTCGATTCCATCGACGTGTTTACACACTATTTTCACAGCGGGTCACGTTTAAAGACGTTCCCAATGCGCTAAGCAGCGCAGCATCTCGTTCCGCTTTTTCAGGGAACAGGGTTACAGTCAAGTAACCCGGAACGAATTTTATATAGGTGTCCGTCAAAAGTTAATTTTTTTAATGTTTTTAGAAGAAGTCTCTTATGCTCATCAACTCTGCATTTTTTGATAAGAAAATACAGAAAAAAAACAGTATTTTGAAATAGTATTACAATTTAAAATAGCCTAACTGTATATTTTAAAATGTTATTAATTTCTGTGATTAATCATTACTTCAGTCTTTAGTGTCACATGATCCTTCAGAAATCATTATCCTATGATGATTTTTTTTTTAAATCAGTGTTGGAAACAGTTGTGTTGCTTAGTATTTTTTTATAACCTGTAATAGTTTTTTCAGGATTCTTTGATAAATAAAAAATATTAAAGAACAGCATTTATTTTAAATCTTTTGTAACAGTATGTACACTACCTTTCTTTCTTTTTTTGAAAGGATGTGTTAAGTGATAGTAATGACTTTTATTGTTAGCAAAGATTTAATCAGTGAATCCTGAAAAAAGTATCACAGGTTATAAAAAAATATTCAGCAGCACAACGGTTTCCAACATTGATAATACCTGATTATCAAATCAGGATATTATACTGATTTCTGAAGGATCATGTGACACTGAAGACTGAAGTAAGGATGCTGAAAATTCAGCTTTGATCAAAGAAATTAATTATATTTTAAAGTATATTAAAATAGAAAATCATTATTTTAAATTGTAATATTTGACAACATTAGTCTACTATTTTTTCTGTACTTTTGATCAAATAAATGCAGCCTTCTTCCAAAAATATAAAAAATGGTAATGTGTCCAAACGTTTGACTGGTACTATATGTTTATATATGTACGGTAGCACTGTGGTCTTGTGAGGCACAACATTTAGTTCCTCCACATAGAGGAATTACAATAAAACAGATTGAAAAACAAAACCTTTGAATCTCCTCTCATTGTCAGATTCTCCTCTCTGCCTCACAGCACCGTGATGGGGCATTAGCCATTGGGGGAGTGTCTATTGTCTCCCCTCATTCATATTCATGGCCATCAACACCCCTACGCATACAGCAGTGTTGACACAAAAACTGACTTACAAAGTTTAAATCATTATATTGTTGTTTTGTGAAAGAGTGATCAGAATGATTTTCACATCATTTTGTAGTAAACATTCTAGCCTACAAGAATGGTAACTCAAAAGTCGTGTGCCAGACTATTCAGTATGAGTTATATGAGCTCATTGCAGTGACAATTTTTTTCCCAGAACATACTAACCACGCATTATATATATTTTCTATAAAATGCAAACATGTAACTTCCATTTTGCTCACATATTATTGTAGCAGAGTTTGTGCTGAATACAGCATAATTATGAGTTGGCCAAAGGTATGTTGTAAGAAGCTGAGATTGTCACGATCACACACAGGAACAGGAGGATCCAATTGCAGTATTTTATTAAAAGGGTAATCCGTACTCACAACAGTCCAGGCAAGGGTCGAAATCAAAGGCAATCCAAAAATCACAAAACATGAACAGTAACAGGCAGGAACAGAAGTGTGGGGACATTAAACAAGGACTCCGTGACAAACACTGAAACTGACAGGGTATATATACACAAGTGCTAAATGAGGTGACAAGAAACAGCTGAACACAATGAACACTAAGTGACAGACAGGATCATGGGAAATGTAGTGAAAATGTGGATGACACCATGGGAAGAGGACATCTAGTGGACACCAGGAATACACAAACCAGACACTGTGACATAACCCCCCCTCTACGGAGCGGCTACCAGACGCTCCAAGACCCATAAAAAACAAACAAAACAAGAGTTCAGGAGGGAGGTGGAATTGTGGAGGATCAGGGGGAGGGATGGTGGGCCAGGTCCATGAAGGGGAACAAGAGGTGACTGTGTAGCCGGCGGCCAGGACGAAGCAGACAGTCCATCGGGTGGCCAAGGCGAAGCAGACAGTCCATCGGGCGGCCACGGCGGTTGAAGGACCCCTCGGGCGGCCACGGCGGTGAAGACCCCTCGGGCGGCCACGGCGGTGTGAAGACCCCTCGGGCGGCCACGGCGGTTGAAGACCCCTCGGGCGGCCACGGCGGTGAAGACCCCTCGGGCGGCCATGGCGGTGAAGACCCCTCGGGCGGCCACGGCGGTGAAGACCCCTCGGGCGGCCACGGCGGTGAAGACCCCTCGGGCGGCCACGGCGGTGAAGACCCCTCGGGCGGCCACGGCGGTGAAGACCCCTCGGGCTGCCACGGCGGTGAAGACCCCTCGGGCGGCCACGGCGGAGAAGACCCCTCGGGTGGCCACGGCGGAGAAGACCAAGGCGGAACAGGAACAGACCCTGGCTCAGGAACAGTCACAGACACCACCAGCTCAGGAACTGGAACAGCAACAGACACCACCGGCTCAGAAACTGCAACAGACACCACCGGCTCAGGAACAGCAACAGACACCACCGGCTCAGGAACTGCAACAGACACCACCGGCTCAGGAACTGGAACAGCAACAGACACCACCGGCTCAGGAACAGCAACAGACACCACCGGCTCAGGAACTGCAACAGACACCACCGGCTCAGGAACTGCAACAGACACCACCGGCTCAGGAACTGCAACAGACACCACCGGCTCAGGAACTGCAACAGACACCACCGGCTCAGGAACTGCAACAGCAACAGACACCACCGGCTCAGGAACTGCAACAGCAACAGACACCACCGGCTCAGGAACTGCAACAGACACCACCGGCTCAGGAACAGACACCGGATTGGCAGGCGTGACGTGAAGCTCCTCTGGATCGGCAGACCTGCTGTGTCTCCTCCAAGCACGCAGTACTGCTAATGCATAAAAAAGGAAGACAGCCTTCTTTGCCATGGCAGGACTGATGGGAACAGCCTCCGGCACAGGAACCGTCTCTGCATCGGCAGACGTGACGTGGACATTCTCTGGATCGGCAGAAGTGACGACGTGGACAGTCTCTGGATCGGGAGACGTGACGTGGACGGTCTCTGGATCGGCAGACATCCTGTGCCTCCTCCACGCATGCAGTACCACCACTGCATAAAGGAGGAAGACCGCTCTCTTGGCCATGGCAGGACTGATGGTGATCTGCTCCAAGACGATCTCAGGGATGACGGTGGCCTGCTCGGAGGGGAAGGCCTCCGGGACGACAGCGGGCTGCTCGGAGGGGGACGGCCTCCGGGACGACAGCGGGCTGCTCGGAGGGGACGGCCTCCGGGACGACAGCGGGCTGCTCGGTGGGGACGGGCCTCCGGGACGACAGCGGGCTGCTCGGAGGGGACGGCCTCCGGGACGACAGCGGGCTGCTCGGAGACGACCTCCGAGTTCTTAGGGAGACTGGAGGACTTCCTCCTCCTCCGCCTTTTCTGACAGCGAAGTGCCGGTTCTGGACTGGACGGAAACTGCGGCGAACAGATCTCTGGACTGGAATTCACCAGCCCATGGTCAAAGAAGGGCCAGAGTGAGGAATGGTGTCGAGATTCCTCTCGACCGCCTCCTCCATTGCGGCCCTCCACGGGTCCCCCGAAATCTGACCAATCTGGTCCCCTCAAAAAATTGTCTCTTCTCCCGCTCGGTGGCGGGGAGAAGAAGATATTTAAAAACATACCGCTGGATCTATGTTTGTGACGGAGTCCTTCTGTCACGATCACACACAGGAACAGGAGGATCCAATTGCAGTATTTTATTAAAAGGGTAATCCGTACTCACAACAGTCCAGGCAAGGGTCGAAATCAAAGGCAATCCAAAAATCACAAAACATGAACAGTAACAGGCAGGAACAGAAGTGTGGGGACATTAAACAAGGACTCCGTGACAAACACTGAAACTGACAGGGTATATATATGTCACACCGGAATGTGAAGTTCTTAATGTATACCAGCATTTAGTTTTCTCCACTGACAGGAAAAGGACAACAACCACTTCTTGAATTTATATAATTTATTTAATAAATATTTACTCACAATGATAAAATAGGCAACAGGATAAAAAAGCACAGTACAATTCCCCACAATTTATCAGTTTAGATTCATACTCAAAATCCTAACCCATATCAGTATATAAAAATCATCAATAAAGCATGAAAATAGAATGTATTGAAAGAAAAGTTCGACAGTCTTCAGTCAAATCCCAAACCACATTCGAGGTCCCTTGACCTTATATGGACGTCCGACAGACGAGCGGGCCGTGGAAGGGAGTGCTGATTTAGATGAGGCGGTAGTTCGTCCCTTCACGCAGCTCCGTGGTCCAATAATCAGCGACAGCACTGAGGAGGAGTGAAAATAGCCCTTAGTCTCACGCAAAATACTGTCCCAGCTCTCTCACACACACATAAGTTGATAGGCAGGACAACTTCCCTTTACTTAGCTCAAATCAGGCGTTGAATCCACCGCATGAACCGCTGTGTGACTGCGTCCCACTTCTGATCCTCTGTAGATCAGATCTCGGATCCTCTGTAGTCTGATCCATCTGATATCTGATCCTCTGTAGATCAGATATCAGATCTCGTATCCAGATCTGATGAAGGACCAGCGCCAGGACACGGCGACGACGCCGCTGACCTGAAGTGTCAACCAGTCTCTTCTCCTCTCCACTCCGACTTCAACAAACCGGAACTGGACAAATACTCTGATTCATTCTGAACTTCACACACTGTTCACTCATTGGCCAGAGGAGAACTGGCCCCCGACTGAGCCTGGGTTCTCCCAAGGTTTTTTTCTCCCTTCTGTCACCTGATGGAGTTTTGGTTCCTTGCCGCTGTTGCCTTACCTTCTGGCTTGCTTAGTTGGGGACATTTAATATTCAACAATATTATAGATCTGCCTTAAAGGTGGACGATGATGAAATTATTTTTTGTATTATTTTCATGTTATCACTGTGAAGCTGCTTTGATACAATCTGTATTGTAAAAAGCGCTATATAAATAAAGATGACTTGACTTGACTTGACTTGTAGAGGAATACACCACACCCTCAGATCGCAACACACACAGACATGGATCACACGCACCCAAAACACACGTAAGCTGAGCACTTTCCTTCACTTATCTCCATTAATGCGTCGTAATCAGATCCGTGCTCACTGCTCGTCTGGCTGTGACTTTCTGGAATCAATCCGCAGCGATCGGTGTTCCTGCCCGTATGTTCAGCTCGCGGTGCACTTGCGTTGCGGTGCACTTGCGTTCCTCTGCACACCTTCCTCTCCCTCCCCCATTTCTCGCTTGTCTCTTATGCAAACTCCGCACCTGTCCTTAATTAACCCATTAGTCCGAGTAGCGATGCCAATGCCGCCAATGTTAGAGCGAGAGGGTTGGGTCTCTCAATCATAACTGTTCGGGAGTATTTAGACCCACAAATAAGCAACCAGTGACACAGCAATACGTAATCAAAATACACAACACACAAACCAAATAACAAATTACGTGAGTGAATATAAATGACACACAAGGGGTTCAATACTACAGACAGACAGACAGATGTTCCACATTTGACATATACACAAGTGCTAAATGAGGTGACAAGAAACAGCTGAACACAATGAACACTAAGTGACAGACAGGATCATGGGAAATGTAGTGAAAATGTGGATGACACCGTGGGGAAGAGGACATCTAGTGGACACCAGGAATACACAAACCAGACACTGTGACAGAGATAAGCACAAATGTCAGGGCATGTCAAAACATCTCAAGGGCCCGAAAAAACCCTCAGACCCCAGAGGGTTAATGGAACACAAAAAAATCTAAGTTAAAATAATCATAAAAGAAGCTAAAAGGATATATTGGCGTAACTTTTGTTGTAAAATAGGGGCAGGAGTCAAAGTGGGTGATGTTTGGAGCATGATTAAAAAGATGGGAGGCATTAGAAGGGAATTTTCTCTACCTGTGATTAAAAACAAAGATGTGGAGGCAGTAACAAATCAAGAGAAAGCAGAGATGCTTGCGAAAGGTTTTGTTAAGGTCCATAGCTCGAACTTAACTGATGAAGAATTATCTTGGAGAATTAAAGTAATAGATGAAAATAAAAGGTTACTGTTAATTTTATTAGGTATTTGGGAGTGTGGTTTGATGTCAAATTAACAT
Source organism: Phoxinus dragarum (assembly GCA_033366665.1). Classification (NCBI taxonomy): domain Eukaryota; kingdom Metazoa; phylum Chordata; class Actinopteri; order Cypriniformes; family Leuciscidae; genus Phoxinus; species Phoxinus dragarum. The sequence goes on from JARPMJ010008394.1 coordinate 15,502, forward strand.
TAAAGGAACACATTCAGAAAATAATTGAGAAGTCCAAAAAGGGGATTCATGTTCTGAAATGTTTATCAGGATTCAGGATACAACTGGGGAGCTTCAGGGATGTCCCTTAAAATAATTTATACTGCAATGATAAGATCGGTTTTGGATTATGGATGTATTGTGTATCTTTCAGCATCTAAGACATTGCTCAATGAAATCAATAGAATGCAGGCTAAAAGTTTGAGGATATGTTGTGGAGCATTTAGAACATCTTCCATACCAGCGTTGCAAGTACAAACAGGAGAAATACCATTAAACCTCAGACGTCTTAAATTGAGTATGGCGTACTGGATTCATTTAAATGGACATGATGCATCACACCCTACTAAGAAAGTTCTTAATGAGTGTTGGGAGTATGGTAGAACCCAGATTGTAGCTTTGGTTGGGTTGGTAATAAACTAGCAAATCAATTGGAAATGGATAATATCAAAGTAGTAAGACTGTACCCCTGGTAACAACTCCAACTTGGCTGTTTTGTTCCCCTATGGTCAACATGGAAAACAAAGAGATATATATAGAGGAGCGTATCAGAATGTAGAGCAATATTTAGGTACTATAATACAACACAGGTTATACACAGGGATTAAAGTTCTCCGTCACGGATTTCCGTTAATTGCAGAGAGTCTACGACGGATTTCCGTCAATATCAGGGCTCCCGTGTCATTGTCTTAAGTTCATTTTTAATAATTTTAAGGCCGTAAATATGCTTACATTTCTCAAATAATGTAATAAAGGTCTTCATTTTAGTTTGAATGGGTCTTAAATTAAGGAAGGACGAGGTGTATTCGAGCCGAATTCCAGCGCGACGCTTCACGACACGCTTAACGGTCATAAAATACGAGTCTGGCCTGTGAGATGTGTAGCTAAACCAAACAACTGTTTACGATATAAACGAGTAACGTTAACAGAATCAATCAGTTTGCAACGACTGTATCAATCAAATATCAGCCTTTGGAAGGTAAGATATACAGGTAAAGATTAGGAGACTGCGAGAAGAAGAGAGAATAGAGATATGAGAGGAAGAGCATGTGTTGCATACTGTGCCCATGAGATTAACATTATTATAATGTATTCCTATTTAACACCTATAAATGTTCTTTGCTAATTACAGTGGAAAATATAAGCTAATTTAAACAACACAAGCACTTATTAAATATAATTCCATAATAGTAGTCTTGTATAAATATTAATATTTGTATGGCCCTCAAATATGTTATATTTCACCAGTAAGCACTGGGAGACTTCACTGTTTGCATCACTCCGCTTGTCTGTGTTTGCACAACTTGCAACATGCCCCCGAACCCCCCCTAGCAAGATCCCTTTAGCAAGGACCTCTTTATTTATAAAACCCTGTGTACGGCCCTGCTCATGCTGTTCACTTTTATATATAAAAATAACATTATATTATTTATTCATAATGACTAGGTTAAAATATAAAATATTGTTTTTGATATTTAGCTCAAAGGCTCTGTTGGCTTTTATTATTTGAGAAATAAAAACTTGTGTTAAATTTATGCAAATATTTTATTATTTGTATGACTACATCACAAAGAGTCAAGTCTTGTAAATTAGAGCATTAGATTGAAAACATTGACATTTCATAAAAGTGTGTAAATAATAGAACGCAGCCAAAATGGCCTTTCTTTAAATGCAAATGTTCTTTGAGTATTTCATTTGTGAAGGTACTGCATGCCATGTACTCACTATACTCCTAATTACAAGAAGAGAAAAACGTCACACTGGATGTGTGTCAGGCTGTGGAACGGGGTTTGGCCATGGAAAATTGTTCAGTAAAAATTTTTTTTTTTTGCTTTAATCCCTGTATACAGATGCATCTAAAGATTCAGAGGGTAAAACGGGTATTGCAGCTTACATCCCTGATTATAAAATCTCAATAAAAAAAATAACATCAGATCATTTGTCCATATTTGCAGCTGAAATATTGCATTGCATTGGATAAAAGAAGTTAGGCCCACTAAAGCAGTTATTTGTTATGATTCTATGTCATCTCTCACATCCATTCAAAATGAAGAATCATCATGCCGACAGGACTTATTGAATGAAATTAATAATATAATATTTGCAATTAGCCAACAGGAATATTAATCCAGTTTGTATGGGTTCCTGCCCATAAAGGAGTTGGTGGTGATGAGGAAGAAGACAGGCTGGCATAAGAGGCTACTAAAGAAGAGGAAGTTCAATTAAGCATTCCACTTGGTTTACAAGACTGAGAATAGGCCATACTGGTTTAGATAACAGCTTACACGTTTTACATTTGTGGAGTGAGAGAGGATGCAGATCATGTTCTTTTTAAGGTGCATAAGATTTTCCAGACAAAAAGAGAAACTGATGAGGGAAGTGAATGCAATCCAAAAAGTATTTTCTTTAGAAACTTTATTATGTGAGCCTAGATCAGAAAACATCACTAATGCTATGATAACATTTATCAAAGAAACAAAATTAGCAAACAGGATTTTTTGTGTGTGTGTGTGTGTGTGTGTGTGTGTGTGTGTGTGTGTGTGTGTGATATCCATTTGATTGCACCTCAGTCCAGTAGATGGCGGTAATACACTTTGACTGTAAACTGCCATAAAACTTAACAGAAGAAGAACTGAAGTAAGTGCTGGTTGTGTCGTGCAACTAAAAGTACAGGTCAGATTCTGTCTTGTTGATGTATGATAATATGGCAAGCCGTTTTAACATTTAATCATTTAAACTGACTAGTCTCTATTTTCATGCTACTAGTACTTATTTTTATTGGGTGACTGTCATCGTGTGTGGCAAATAAAAAACACTTTTGAACCTGACCACCGGCTTCCTCTGTCACGTGGGGCCTCCATCCGCTACTGCTATCGTAACGCAAGGCGTTAAAAAATTAAAAATAAATTCTAAATGTTCATATTTGCTGGCAGCAGCGTTCAGTATGAGCTGTGTGTGTGTGTGTGTGTGTGTGTGTGTGTGTGTGTGTGTGTGTGTGTGTGTGTGTGTGTGTGTGTGTGTGTACAGGTGTCATAAGCCATTAAGCCATTTTGCTAACTTCAGCTCACAAGAAAAATAATTATGTATTTGTGATTATATTTCTTGAAATAATTCTCGTCTGGATATTCAGTTCAGACTGATGTCTGTTCAGAGTTGAGCTCTATGTGTGTTAGTTTAGTCTGAGTGCTGAGATTCTCTCTACAGACCAGCACAGACTGGAGAGGCTCTGAAATCACTGTCAAACTCAACAAGCAGTGAGACATCACAAACCAAGACAATGACACGTAGAAGAAGAGGATTTGCACACTGTGAACCAGCACACATGGTAAATACAGCACAACTAAGGTAACCATGGTAACAAGAAACAACGATGCGCCTGGTCTGTTGTCACTGACAGGTGTTCTGGCAGGAGTGGGCGGGGCTTTGCATGTGATTATGCCTGTGACCACCAATAAACACACAGGTGCCAGAATTGAGCCAACACCGAGATAAAAACCACCACCAGGGCGGACCGAAAGCCATTAATAATGCACACATTACAGGAAAAATAAGTATAATGATGGAGATTATGATGTAACATGGCTTTGAGAAAATATGAGCAGAGATCAGTGGATATTTCAGTGTCAGAACCCCCTCCAGAGACACCAGCTGTTGCAGGTGAACGCCACAGACCTTCAGGCAAAAATATCCAAGCACTATAAAGCCTGTGTGAAAGTCAAAGACATGGAAAAGACTTGGAGAAAGAAGTTTTGACACTATACATATATACAGGAGCAGTTGCAACAGGTCACAGAGGAGGAGGAGGATGATGAAGACTGAGATCCGGCCTCTGCTCTTTCTCTGAAGATGCACAAAATAAAAAGCCCAAATCAGACACGGCACCCCGCACACACAGAGCAGCGATGAAGAAGATGGACAGTCGGATGTCATCAAAATAATCATAGGGTTCATGGTAATAGAAATCAGTGTAGTCAATAGCTGCGATAGGGTTGAGGAAATCTGTGTAGTCGTATGTGTAGTTGTCCTCCATGGCGTGAGTTTACTGCTGCACTTTGAGTTGCTGAAAGAAAAGAAGAAGAAAAACTTTTAACACCTAAGCTGGTCTCACAGTCTGGCCAAACAGTTTTTAAAGGTCTTATAGGGGTTTGGGTTTGAGAGGCCAGCTAAACCAGTTTACTGCAGCAACTGACTAGAGCAAACCACTTTGAGTTGGTTTTATATTGTTTCCTTTCACCAGAAAAATTACAAAGATATTTATAAAAAGGGAAGTTCACTTTAGGTAAGTTAAGGAAATTAAAAATGTCATATGCGTTTGAAAGAATTATACAGAAGAATCAAAACAATATTGAAACAACAATCTCTAATCGTAAAATATGTAATATGTTGAATTTAAAACCTGAAATCCTGTTGTGTGGGGTGAACCCCGAGGACACACACACACACACACACACACACACAGTAAATCTAGTTTGAGTCTAGGTCTATCATTACTGAAGAAAAAAAAGCTGTTACTGACAAAAATAGTTGTGGTGAAACTTTCAGTTTCGATTGCTCACATGCATCGGTCAAAACTGAAGTCACAAACTCACATTCAGTGAAACAGAAGTCTATATGCAGACCAAACTGTGAATAATTTTTCAAATTCATGGACACTTTTGTCATTCATGCACTATGCAGCATATATATATATATATATATTTAATGCTAACACTGCTTTCAAAACTGATAAAAGCACATTTAAATCAGAATGATGGCAAACTTTGCACATTTCTGCAGGAATTATCATAAAATATTACAAGAATATTTATTATGAAACAAAATAGTAATTATTACCAACCAACTAATTGCAATTTCAGCTGAAGGTAGTTCAGGTAGTTTCTCTTAGTATTTGCTTTGTTTTTGTCAGTCATCTTTTAGTAAAACAGGATTGCTTCAGAATGATTTTGTTTCACATGCATGAACTTGGATGAAGGAAAACACGAGGAAAGAAGAGAGAACACTTTTGTCATTCAAACTTCACCATCTGCAAAACACTATATTTACCGCACATTCTTTGAATGCTAACAAACTGATACAAAGCACATTCAAATCAGAATGATGGCAAACTTTGCAGATTTCTGCAGTAATTATATTAAAATATAAAATATTAGAAGAATATTTACAATGAAATAAAATAATAATAATTATAAACAAAATGTTTGTTTCACATGCATGAACATGGTTGAAGGAAAACACAGGAGGAAAGAAGAGAGAGGGAGATCTATAACCTTCTCAGTACTGTATATCCATCCATCTATTCCATACATCATGTAACTCTACGTGTTTTTAGTTTTTTTAGGTCAGTTATGATTATGAATAACAAAGTGTGTGTGTTGGGTCACAACTTTTGCCAGTGTTATGGAAGAATGACTTGATTTGAGGCATTTGTTATTGTTTTGGCAGTTTTAGAGCATTTTGAATGTATTATTATCATTATTTAAGTTTATTTAGATAGGGACAGATACAAAAACATAGATAAACTTAAACAGTCATCTGATGTAGGCATCATAGTGTTTTTAGCTAAAGCTAGTTCACAACACTTGTCCCTAGAATGTGAAATTAACCGCTGTGAGACGCTTAAAGGGGTGGATGACTATGATTTCACTTTTCTAACTTCTGTTCCCCTCCATGGACCTGGCCCCCCATCCCACCCCCTGATCCTTCACCTTTCCACCTCCCGCCTGGACTCTTGTTTTGTTTGTTTCTTGTGGTCTTGGAGCGGCCGCTCCGTAGAGGGGAGGTTATGTCACAGTGTCTGGTGGTTCCCTGGGTTTAACACTTACATTTATTCATTTAGCTGACGCTTTAATCCAAAGCGACTTACAATTGCTATATATGTCAGAGGTCGCACGCCTCTGGAGCAACTAGGGGTTAAGTGTCTTGCTCAGGGACACATTGGTGTCTCACAGTGGATTCGAACCCGGGTCTCTCACACCAAAGGCATGTGTCTTATCCATTGCGCCATCACCACCCCAACACTAAAGGTCTCAGTTTTCACGGTGTCTAGGCATTTTCACTACATTTCCCATAATCCTGTCTGTCACTGATTGTTCATTTCCTTCAGCTGTTTCTCGTCACCTTGTTTGCACTTGTGTATATATACCCTGTCTGTTTCAGTGTTTGTCACTGAGTCCTTGTATATTGTCCCCACACTTCCGTTGTACTTTTGAGCCTGTTTTCCTGTTGTTTGTTTATTTTATGTTTGATTGCTACCCTGGATATGACCTCTGCCTGGACTGGATTGTGAGTACGGATTACCCCTCAATAAACTACTGCTTTTGGATCTACCTGTTCCTGTGTGTGTTCGTGACAGATATGATGATTTTTTTTATCAGTGTTGGAAACAGTTGTTGCTTAGTATTTTTTTATAACCTGTGATAGATTTTTTAGGATTCTTTGATAAATAAAAAAAATATTAAAGAACAGCATTCATTTAAAATATTTTGTAACAGTATACACTATTTTTCTTTTTTTGAAAGGATGTGTTAAGTGATAGTAATTACTTATATTGTTACAGCCTTCTTCCAAAAAAATGTAAAATGGTAATGTGTCCAAACATTGACTTCTACTATATGTTTATATATGTACGGTAGCACTGTGGTCTTGTGAGGCACAGCATTTAGTTCCTCCACATAGAGGAATTACAATAAAACAGATTGAAAAAACAAAACCTTTGAATCTCCTCTCATTCTTTGTTCAGGCCTCACAGCACCGTGATGGGGCATTAGCCATTGGGGGAGTGTCTATTGTCTCCCCTCATTCATATTCATGGCCATCAACACGCCCACGCATACAGCAGTGCTGACACAAACACTGACTTACAAAGTTTAAATCGTTATATTGTTGTTTTGTGAAAGAGTGATCAGAATGATTTTTACATCATTTTGTAGTAAAAATTCTAGCCAACAAGAATGGTAACTCAAAAGTCGTGTGCCAGACTATTCAGTATGAGTTATATCGGCTCATCGCAGTGACAATGTTTTTCCTAGAACTTATTAACCACGCATAATATTTTTTTTCTATAAAATGCAAACATGTAACTTCCATTTTGCTCACATATTATTGTAGCAGAGTTTGTGCTAAATACAGCATAATTATGAGTTGCCCAAAGGTATGTTGTAAGTAGCTGAGATAAGCACAAATGTCAGGGCATGTCAAAACATCTCAAGGGCCCCAAAAACCCCTCAGACCCCAGAGGGTTAATGGAATACAAAAAAATCAAAGTTAAAAGAATCATAAAAGAAGCTAAAAGGATATATTGGCGTAACTTTTGTTGTAAAATAGGGGCAGAAGTCAAAGTGTTTGGAGCATGATTAAGGTCCGTAGCTCTATGAGCTATGGACCTTAACAGTATGACTAGCAGTATGAGCACCATTCTCTCTAGTACATTAGAAATTGTTGCACCAATTAGATTAAAAAAGGTTAGAGAGAAAACTAAAGCACCATGGTACAACAATGATACGCATGTTATCAAGAGAGAAACTCGTAAGTTAGAGCGCAAATGGAAACAAACTAATTTAGAGGTCTTTAGAATTGCGTGGAAAGACAGTATGTCACGTTATAAAAAGGCCCTAAACGCAGCCAGGGCTGAGCATCTCCGCAAACTAATAGAAAATAACCAAAATAATCCAAGGTTTTTATTTAACACTGTGGCTAGACTAACAAATAAACAGACATCACCTGACCAAAATATTCCGTTACATCTTAATAGTAATGATTTCATGAATTTCTTCTCTGAGAAAATAGAAAGCATCAGAAATACAATTGTAAATGTACAATCTTTGACAGCGTCTTATGATTCAGCCTCAATTATCACCCCGCAAGAACAACTACAGCGCTTTACAACTATAGGACAGGAAGAGCTAAATAAACTTATCACTGCATCTAAACCAACAACATGTTTATTAGATCCAATACCCACTAAACTACTGAAAGAAGTGTTACCTGTAGTGGAAGAGCCTCTTCTCAATATTATTAACTCGTCTCTATCTTTAGGACATGTTCCAAAAACATTCAAGCTGGCAGTTATAAAAACCTCTTATTAAGAAACCACAATTAGATCCAAATAACCTAGCAAATTACAGACCCATTTCAAATCTTCCATTTATGTCTAAAATACTAGAGAAAGTTGTGTCCGCTCAACTGTGCTCGCTCAACTGTGCTCTTTCTTGCAAGAAAACGATATCTATGAAAAATTTCAGTCAGGATTCAGGCCACATCATAGCACAGAAACTGCACTCGTTAAAATTACAAATGATTTACTTTTAGCTTCTGACCAAGGCTGTCTCTCAATACTAGTTTTACTTGATCTTAGTGCTGCGTTCGACACTATAGATCATAAAATACTCTTAGATCGACTTCAAAATTACACTGGTGTTCAGGGACAGGCATTAAGCTGGTTTAGATCGTACCTATCAGACCGTTACCATTTGTCCATTTAAATGGGGAAAAATCAAAGATAACGTCAGTAAATTATGGATTGCCGCAAGGATCTGTATTAGGCCCTCTGCTATTCTCAATTTATATGCTGCCACTTGGTAATATTATAAGAAAACATGGAATAAGTTTCCACTGTTATGCTGATGACACTCAATTATATATTTCATCACAACCAGATGATAACACTAAATTATCTAAAATGACAGAGTGCGTTAAAGATATAAAATATTGGATGACGTGTCATTTTCTTCTATTAAATTCAGATAAAACAGAGGTATTACTGATTGGTCCAAAAAACTGCCCACAAAACCTCTTACAATACAACCTTAATGTAGATGGATGTCCTGTTACTTTATCCTCTACAGTAAAAGACCTGGGTGTTATACTAGACCGCAACTTGTCTTTTAAAAAATCATATTTCAAATGTCACAAGAACAGCCTTTTTCCACCTTAGAAACATTGCTAAGCTACGTAACATGCTCTCTGTTTCTGATGCAGAAAAGTTAGTTCATGCATTCATGACCTCGAGACTAGATTACTGTAATGCTTTATTAGCTGGTTGTCCTGCATCCTCCGTAAACAAGCTACAGTTAGTCCAAAATGCAGCTGCTAGAGTTCTTACTGGGTCAAGAAAATATGATCATATAACACCAATTTTATCATCTCTACACTGGTTACCTATTAAGTTCCTTATCAATTACAAACTATTGCTACTGACCTATAAAGCCCTAAATGGTTTAGCTCCTGTGTATTTAAGGGATCTTCTATCGCCATATAATCCATCGCGCTCTTTAAAGGTGCCATGTGTAAAAATTGAGGTAAAAATATCCAAAAAATGAGCTACACGCATCAAAAGAATGAGAAGAAATAAGGGCAATGATGTCATTAAAAAAATGTCAAGTTATAGTGCTGCAGAGATATCAACCTTAATTAGCATTAGCATTACTAGCCACGGCCCGACAGGTGTTGTAATACCAGTTTCGGCCATGGGAGGCGGTATGCGGGGCACATAACCACCAGCCAACCTGCAATACACGAATAACTCGCACGGCTTGTGGGCGTACTTGAACCTGATGTCTATCGTGTGGAAAGTACAGCCCACTACTTCATTTCAATTCAGGGAAGAGAGCGGAAGGATGGCTGAAGCCTTTGGCAAGAGACCCCTACAACCACCGCGCTCTGAAGCACAAATCAGATCAGATACGAAAATGACCGCTCGTCACGGTCCGGGCTCGAAAGCGCGGGGGACGGCGAGCGAACTGCAACGCATAGCCCTGTTTTACAACGTTCAGCACCCATTCTGACACGCCCGGGATCGCTCCCCATGCTTTCGCATGCATAGCTAGGGGCAGAATGGTCTCCGTGTTCTGACCGCCGCACTGCGCGGGTTCGAGAAACTGAAACGGAGGTATCAACACGGCGCGCACGCCCTCGTTGTCTGAAGAGTGCTGCTCGCTGACGACAGCGGCCGCTGTTTCACATTCAATGACTCGGTCGCTAAGGATGGAGAACAATTTGTGGCGCGAATGTCACGGGGGTGACAAATAATCCCCGGAACTGATTTCACAAGAGAAGTGTTCCCGCCGGGGCACTTTCAGTGTAACACTGTCCCCGGGCCGGTGTGTGTGTCTGTTGTCATGACAACTAAACGGCAGATTGGCAAACAGGTGTGGGGACTTCACTCTGAGTGCCTGATTGAAGCCACGCCAGCATTTTGAGAGAATAAAACACAAGTGGAAGAGAAGGCTGGGCGTGTTGTTTTTTCTCCTCCGTTGATCTGGAGTGTTCTCTCTCCGTGTGGGCTTGTTGTTTTCTTTGTCTTCCCCCGTCGATCTGGTGTGGTTCTCTCCCATTGGGAAACGTTTGTGGAGTGTTGCAGCTGAAGGATCATCGTGAAAGAAGAGGAGTGTCGCTTGTGGGATCCGAGGGCAGTTTTGAAGAGTGGAATTCGTTCGCCTGGATTGGAAAAGAGTGAGATGAGTGATTGACAAATTGAATCTCATAAACGCATGTTTTCTACACTAAATTGGATACTGATTTGGAGTGCTTGGATCACGTTGTATACATCGCACTGAGTGAAATATACTGATTCCTTGTCGATCTCTAGCCTCTCCCTTGACCATTGAAAACAGCGAAGTGAAGCCGCTTGTAGTGGTGAGGAAATTATTCACCACATCTGTCCCAACTCTGACTATCATCGGCTCTTCAGATCGAGACCTCTGGGTGAGTGTTGGCCTTATTTTGCACTTTGAAGAGTGGATTTGTAGTGCTGGAATTGACGTTTCCCATCACGTTGCATGTTTGGAGTTGGACTGTCGTGTGTGTGTGGAAGATTTATATTTTATCGCCGTGCACTCCCCATGTGTCATGCTGGTCTACCGTTCATCATAAGAGCCTAGTGAGATCGATTGTAGTCACCTGTTGGATGTCAGAAGGAAAAGCCCCCCGTGTGCACACTACACATAAGAACTGTTTACCTCTGCTTGAAGTTGTATGATGTCTGTTCCAGTGAAAGCCCCGCTCAGCTTGTGACTCTGTCTCCTGCCACCCATGTGAGAGCTGTTCACCTCTATTTGAAGTGTTGATTCCGTCTGTTCCAGTGAAAGCCCTGCTCCGCTTGTGACGCTGTCTCCTGCCACCCATGTGAGAGCTGTTCACCTCTATTTGAAGTTGTATGCTGTCTGTTCCAGTGAAAGCCCCGCTCAGCTTGTGACTCTGCCCCCGGCAGCACACGTGAGAACTGTTTACCTCTGCTTGAAGTTGTATGCTGTCTGTTCCAGTGAAAGCCCTGCTCCGCTTGTGACTCTGTCTCCTGCCACCCATGTGAGAGCTGTTCACCTCTATTTGAAGTGTTGATTCCGGCTGTTCCAGTGAAGGGCCAGCTCAGCTTGTGACTTAAGTCTGTTGTAGCCCTGAAACCCACTTGTTCGTCACTCACCGCTGGGAGTCTGGCACTAGCGTCAGCAGGAAGTGAGCCCCGACCGTCTACTCACCTGGGATACCCACCTGTTCGTCACTCACCACTGTGAGTCTGGCACCAGTGCCAGAAGGAAGTGAGCCCCGACCGTCTACTCACCTGGGATACCCCCCGTTCGTCCTTTACCACTGTGAGTCTGGCACCAGCGCCAGAAGGAAGCGAGCTCCGACCGCCTACTCACCTGGGATAACCCACCCGTTCGTCCTTTACCATTGTGAGTCTGGCACCAGCGCCAGAAGGAAGCGAGCCCTGTCCTACCTACTCACCTGCGATACCTACCTGTCCATAAACTTACCACGGTGTTGCCTCGGATTCCTGGGAAGAGGAAGGAAGAAGATTTTAGATAGGATTTTCAAATTGCTTTTAAACATTAAATAAAGTTGTTATTCTTTTATTCCTGTCTCCGGCCTCCTCCTTTGACACGCTCCTCAGGGTGATCCTGGTCTAGGGGTGGGTGCAGTCTGGCTTGGCCCACCTCGACCTGTGACACGAACAGGTCATTTGTAGCCTACTGTATCTTTCAACAGTGTTCGTGTTTTTTTTTACTATAGTAGAAATGATCGGTTCACGTGCGCTGTCTGATGTTTACTGCATCACTCGACATGGAGAGGTTGGGTAAAGTAATAATTACAAGAGCTTCACGGTTATCAGATACAAGCATTCAACTGCCCTGTAGTATATATATATATATATAAATATAGGTTACCCCCCCAATCTAGAGCCTTGCCCCCCCAGCTGCCCCCCTAACTTTGATGATCAAAAAACTGTTTGTAAAAACAACCCGCCACTATGTCCACAAGCTTTTCAAAACAGTGAACTAAACAATACATTTACCAAAAGTGAACAATTCATTTTTTTTATTTTAAATATATTTTTAGCCCCTCCCCCTGCTCCTCAAATACTTAGCTACGTCCCTGATTCAAACCGTGCAGAGCGGCGTTCGCTCAGTCTGGCTCACTCACACTGCGAGTCTGCTGCTGCGGTGCGCCGGTGACCCTGCAAACCCGACTGGAGAGACTGAGCTGCCCCAGAGCCTCTGAAGGTGAAGCGAGTTTCCCACAGGTGTAGTTTAATGAAAAAATGCGTCGATACCTTTAATATGAATTATGAGCGTCGTCAGCCGCTTTCATTCAGGAAAAAAAACTGTGCTGTCGTAATGAACGCGCTTCACAAAACAACGTCCATCAGGGCTTTTCAAAGATTAGCAGATTTGGAGAAATATTGATAGATTCTCATAGGTTTACGTCAGATTTCTATATGAATAATATGTATTGAATTTATACCCAAATGCGTCGATGTAACCATTATGAGCGCGCTGGATAATTACTTTGATGTAATGTGTTTTCAATCCATACGGGCAGACTGAGGGCGCTAGATACTCATTTAGTTGCATATAATATGGTGCACGAAGAAGAATAACCTGTCAGTCAGTGCCTGATATAAACCATACTGTCTATGATATAAACAAGTCTAAAAAGAGATCACTGTAACATGCATATAAAGATGTTTTGGAGACAATAAACATGATTGCAACGATATATGATTTATCTGTGTTCTTCTAGACAGGTATTTTCATAAAAAATAGATTATATTTATACTGTTATGCTAATCAATATACACTTTATCTTCGTCCAGAATTCTATAAAATAATATTTTTTCTGTTTGATTTTTTTCATCTGAAGCCAAATCAGATCACAGAAGGTTATTTAACCCCTTACAACAAAGTCACCCACAATTTTGGCAAGTGATGCATTTATGACATCTAGGCTCAACATTAATCAGACTGTTATTAATATTGAGATATATAAGCTCAAAAATGAAAACAAAAACAACAACAAGTATGAATAATATATTTATTAAATGTATTAAAATATTATGTGAAGATGTTTCATAAAAATACATTTCTAACAACTTTACAAAACTTTGAAGCTATTTATAACTATTTTTTTTCCCATTATGACAATAATTAATTCAAAATTTACAATAAACTTCCAGGTGTCTCTGTCCCTCTGTACAGTCTTTATTTTCTTTGAGCTTTTTCGCCTGTGCAAGATCGCAATTGTTTTGCCAGTGAGTACTGCTGGGTGTGAGCGAAGCTTTTCTACTTTAAAGCTGGTAAAAACTCACTTGCGCTCAACCATGGCAGATGACCGTCTGAGAAATCTGGCTGTTCTCAGTATTGAAAAACAGCGTGCAAAAGCACTAAATTTAGATATGTTTGTGAAACGTTTTGCTGCAAAGCACAACAACCGTCGCCTTAAGCTTTCCTTATTTTGTTAAAGCAATTTACATATAGGGATTCCCATGTACCGTCTACCCCTGCCACCCTGCCAAGACCTCTTGCCACCCTTTTGCCCCCCCATGTAAAATTTCCTAGATCCGCCACTGCATGGCACCTTTAAGATCGCTTAATTCGAGGCTTCTGGTCGTACCTAGGATAACTAAGTCCACTAAAGGAGGGAGGGCGTTTTCACATCTAGCTCCTAAACTCTGGAATAGCCTTCCTGATATTGTCCGAGGCTCAGACTCGCTCTCCCAGTTTAAAACTAGATTAAAGACGCATCTCTTTAGCCAAGCATTCACATAATGCATCTCATACCTTTTATACTACAGTTAAATCAGATCAAATGCATTCATATTATGAACAGCAGCTACGCTAATTATTTACCATCTGCCTTCTTTTACTCAAATAGAGTTCGTCAGCTCCAGTTATGTATCCAGCCTCTCATGGAGACTTCAGATGCCCCAAAGAGACAACTCGACGCCTGTGACGAGACGACCCAACGCCGGCGATATGTTATGCCCTAAATTTATGATTAACTAACTGTATTTTTGTATGTACATTTCTGAAATGCATTTTCTGTAAAGCTGCTTTGAAACAATATGTATTGTGAAAAGCGCTATACAAATAAATTTGAATTGAATTGAATTGAATAGCTCGAACTTAACTGATGAAGAATTATCTTGGAGAATAAAAGTAATAGATGAAAATAAAAGGTTACTGTTAATTTTATTAGGTATTTGGGAGTGTGGTTTGATGTCAAATTAGCATTAAAGGAACACATTCAGAAAATGATTGAGAAGTCCAAAAAGGGCATTCATGTTCTGAAATGTTTATCAGGATACAACTGGGGAGCTTCAGGGATGTCCCTTAAAATAATTTATCTGCACTGATAAGATCGGTTTTGGATTATGGATGTATTGTGTATCTTTCAGCATCTAAGACATTGCTTAATGAAATCAATAGAATGCAGGCTAAAAGTTTGAGGATATGTTGTGGAGCATTTAGAACCTCTATTTAAATGGACATGATGCATCACACGCTACTAAGAAAGTTCTTAATGAGTGTTGGGAGTATGGTAGAACCCAGATTTGTAGCTTTGGTTGGGTTGGTAATAAACTAGCAAATCAATTGGAAATGGATAATATCACTTGTAGTAAGACTGTACCCCTGGTAACAACTCCACCTCCACGCTGTTTTGTTCCCCTATGGTGAACATGGAAACCAAAGAGATATATATATATTGTGATGGTGTGGAGAAGGAGATGAGGACCCAATTGCGAGATGAAATGAAAGTCACTTTAATCAGGTAATATATATTAACAGAAAGGTAGCCGCTCTGGCAGGCACAGTAAGAATATAACTTAAACAGTCTTTGAGGAAATAAAGTCTGCTCTTCAGGTCTCCTTGCAAACTAGCGGAGGAGCGTGGGTATTGGCGTTCACAGCCCACCGTCCTCGTAAGCGCCTCAGAGCGGAGATGGTGCAGCCGAACCCGATCTCGTAAGCGCAGCTGTACACAGTGCAGAGCAAACGTAACAGGTTATCAACGTAGATGAGATCACAGGTGGTAGAACACACACAACTGGACACGACAGGACAAGGACACGAGAGGTGCGTGCAATCTCGGGGTATAAACATTAAGAATCTGACGAAGAGCAGGAAGAAAAGGGGACCTAGATGTAGCAAAGATGATTAACGATATAGAGAGCAGGTGAGCCCTAATCAAAGTAGATGAGAGGAGATAATGTGGTTCAGCTGATGCGGGGGAACTAATGTGAGTGTAACAAAAAGACCAGTAGAGGGAGGTAGAGGAACAGAAAGAGCCCAGAACCATGACAGTGCCCCTTCCTCAAGGAGCGCCGCTTGGCGCTTCCAAGAGGGAACCCCGGTGAGTGCGGAGGAAATCATCAATGAGAGAGCGGTCCAGAATGTCCCGTGAAGGTACCCAACTTCTCTCCTCGGGACCAAAACCCTCCCAGTCAACAAGAAACTGGTGACCCCGACCTAGGCGACGCATATCAAGAAGTTTACGCACGGTGTAGGTAGACGCACCCTCAACGCGTAACGGAGGAGACTGAGGCGCGCGAGAGGGCGCACGAATGACCGGTTTAATGCCCGAGACATGAAAAACGGGGTGAATGCGGCGGAGACCGGGAGGAAGCTTAAGCCTAACTGCGACAGGATTTATGATCTTAGAAATCTGAAACGGCCCGATAAAACGGGGAGCCAGTTTGCGTGAAGTAGACGGGAGAGGTAAATCTCGGGTGGAAAGCCACACTCTCTGACCACAAAGGTATCTTGGGCTCTTTCTACGACGCCTATTGGCAACCCTACGGGCTCGGGTCTTAGTACGGCACAGCGCGGATCTCACGTTCTTCCAAGTACGCTTACAACGGCGAATGAATGCATTAACCGACGGGACGTTGGACTCGATCTCCTGAGAAGCGAACAGAGGAGGCTGGTAACCAAGGCAACAGGAAAACGGAGACAGACTGGTGGCAGAAGTAGGTAACGAATTATGGGCATACTCGGCCCAGGGAAGCTGTTCAGCCCAAGTGGAAGGGTTTCGAAACGCTAAACTGCGCAGAAGGCGACCCACGATCTGATTAGCGCGTTCGGCCTGGCCGTTAGTCTGGGGATGAAAACCAGAGGACAGACTGACGGACGCACCAACCAGACGGCAGAACTCCTTCCAAAACTGGGACGCGAAATGAGGACCCCTATCCGAGACGACGTCAGTGGGAAGACCGTGTATCTTAAATACATGCGTGACGAGGACCTGTGCCATCTCCTTGGCCGAGGGTAGCTTAGCGAGAGGAATAAAATGCGCGGCCTTCGAAAACCGGTCCACGACCGTGAGTATGACTGTATTACCGGATGATGGAGGTAAACCAGTAATAAAGTCAAGACCAATGTGAGACCAAGGACGGGACGGAGTGGGTAACGGTCTTAAGTAACCTGCTGGCGGCGCGCTACTGGACTTCGTCTGTGCGCAAACTGCGCAAGAGGCAATGAAGCGTCGCGCGTCACGGTCGAGAGTTGGCCACCAGAAGCGTTGACGTATAGTGGACAGCGTGCCCCTAACGCCGGGATGGGCAGTCAATTTAGAAGTGTGAGCCCACTGGAGTACGGCTAAACGGGCGACTGTCGGGACAAATAGTAGGTTCTTAGGGACATTTCGCGGTGCGACGGAGTGAGACAAGGCGCGCTTGACCACTCTCTCTATTCCCCAGACAACCGAGCCAACGACTCGGGAAGGAGAGATGATCTCCTTCGAGGCGGAGGAAGTGTCTGGAGAATCAAAGAGACGGGAAAGCGCATCGGGTTTCACATTCTTAGAGCCTGGACGAAACGAAATGGCGAAGTCAAAACGCGTAAAGAATAACGCCCACCGTGCCTGCCGAGCGTTAAGCCTCTTTGCGGAACGGATGTATTCAAGGTTACGATGATCTGTCCAGACCACGAATGGCACGGTAGAGCCCTCTAACCACTGGCGCCATTCTTCCAGAGCTAAACGAATGGCCAACAGCTCGCGATTACCAACATCATAGTTGCGTTCTGCAGGCGAAAGGCGGTGAGAAAAAAAAGCGCACGGATGCACCTTAATTGTCAGAGGATGAGCGCTGGGAGAGAACAGCCCCAACGCCCACCTCTGATGCGTCGACCTCAACGATGAACTGCCTAGTACTATCCGGAGTCACGAGAATAGGCGCTGAGGTAAAGAGAGACTTTAGATGGTCAAAAGCTCCTTGTGCAGATTCTGACCACCTAAAACTTGACTTGATCGAGGTTAGTGCAGTAAGAGGAGCTGCCACCTGACTGAAGTTGCGTATAAAGCGCCGATAGAAATTTGCAAAGCCCAGAAAACGCTGAAGCGCGACGCGAGAGTCAGGAACGGGCCAGTCTGTCACAGCCTGTACCTTTGAAATGTCCATACTCACTCCCTCGGATGAGATAACCGATCCGAGGAAGGAGACGGAGGATGCATGGAAAGTGCACTTCTCTGCTTTAACAAATAGGCGGTTCTCGAGGAGGCGTTGCAAAACCCGGCGCACCTGTTGTACGTGGACCTGGAGAGACGGAGAAAAAATCAAAATGTCATCCAGATATACGAAGACAAAAATATTGAGCATGTCTCTTAAAACGTCATTTATTAGAGCCTGGAAGACTGCCGGGGCGTTGACGAGGCCGAAAGGAAGAACCCGATATTCAAAGTGCCCTAGGGGCGTGTTAAAGGCAGTCTTCGATTCATCTCCGTCCCTGATACGGACAAGATGATACGCGTTACGCAGATCCAATTTAGTAAAGAACTTTGCTCCCTGCAGCAAGTCAAAGGCAGATGACATAAGTGGCAATGGATATCGATTCTTAACAGTTATGTCATTGAGCCCACGATAATCGATACAGGGTCGCAAAGATCCGTCTTTCTTCTTTACAAAGAAAAAACCTGCACCCGCTGGAGAGGAAGAGGGTACAATAGTACCCGCTCTAAGAGACTCTGACAGATACTTCTCTAACGCCTCGCGCTCAGGGGCGGACAACGCGAAAAGCCTACCGCGAGGGGGCGTGGTCCCCGGAAGCAAATCGATTGCGCAATCATACGGACGGTGAGGCGGGAGAGAAGTGGCCCGGGAACGACTGAAGACCGCCCTCAGATCGTAATATTCCTCCGGCACCCCGGTAAGGTCGCCCGGCTCTTCCTGTAACACAGAGACAGTAGAAACAGGGGGATCTGCAGACAATAAACACTCAACATGACATGACAAGTTCCAAGAGAGGATAGAATTGGTAGACCAGTTAATATGGGGGTTGTGCTTGGCTAGCCAAGGATGTCCTAAAACTATAGGAGCAAAAGGAGAGTGAAAAATCAAAAAAGAAAGAGACTCTTGGTGATTGCCAGAAACAGTGAGAGATAAAGGTATAGTTTGGAGATGAACCCTAGGTAGGGAGCTACCGTCAAGGGCAAAATAAAAAAAGGGGAGTGACCTCCTTGCGACCCTTCAAGGGGATGCCTCGCTTGCGAGCCCACGTTTCATCTATAAAGTTCTCTTCAGCCCCTGAGTCGATCAAGGCATTTCACGAAACTGAAGAGCTGGACCACTTCAAGACCACTGGGATCAAGGTGCATGACTTGGACGGAGAGATGGAAGTAGCGCTCACCAGTAATCCCTCCACTACTGGCGAGCGCTGGCTTTTACTGGGCAAGCTGACACGAAGTGGTTGGCAGCGCCACAGTACATGCAGAGGCGATTAATAACGCGACGTTCTCTCTCCTTGGAGGTGATCCGCAGTCCACCCAACTGCATGAGTTCTGGTTCAAACCCGGCAGAGGAAAGAGAAGAGACAGGTGCAGCGGACAGCTGTGACGAATCAGCGACCCTCGACCGATGACGAAGATCGAACCTCTTCTCGATCCGGATTGCCAGCTCAATTAGAGGATCAAGACGAGTAGGTAGCTCACGGGCGATTACCTCGTCCTTTACGTTTGCAGACAGTCCCTCCAGGAAGCGCGCAACGAGCGCCGGTTCGTTCCAGCCACATGTGGTTGAAAGGGTGCGGAACTCCACCGAGAAGTCTGCGACTGAGCGTCTTCCTTGACGCAGAGTTGAGAGAATCCGAGATGCCTCTTCGCCGTGAGCTGAACGATCGAACACTCGTATCATCTCTTCTTTAAAGGAGTTGAACCGGGAAGTATATTCAGCTTCAGCCGCCCATGCGGCTGTTCCCCATTCACGAGCGCGCCCAGTAGGAGCGCGATGACGA